>CAJVPV010003972.1:0-10551 GCA_910591835.1 Acaulospora morrowiae | reverse complement strand
TTTTGATAAAGGGAAAGCAAACAGTACAAGATTCATTTGATTGTTTTTGCTGAAGGACTTTCTTAGTTAATTCTGAATTGTTTAAGTGCAATTGGTCATGCAAGTAGTTAATGTTCACAAACATTTAATAATTTATTATAAATATTTTTACTACTGATATTCTCTTTGTTAAACTTTAAATTCCAAATTACAGGCTTTCTCTTGCCATAAATACCTCCAATACTGAACAAAGTTTTCACACAGTCTTCTTTAAGATTTGTTTTTTTATAGTTTTCTCAAGATAGATAAGCAGTATCTCACAGTCATCACCAATTTGTCATATATTATTTTTATCTCAAGAGAAAGATGAAGATGAAGAACTAATAGCAGGGAGGCACTTTATATAAATAGGATCAAGATGGTATACTAAAGTTTCTAGAGACATACAAATTAGTACAATTCTGAAATATATGAGATCAGGTAAAAAAGACAATAGTTATTTGTTTTTAAAGGTCAAGATATTTATTCAATAAAATATAAGTTCAAGCTTGCCAATTTCTAGACAAAATTGGAGCCTTTATATGCATGTTTTAGTTATAATATTTTTATACATGATAAATATATGTTATAAGAAATAATAGAGATATAAAAGAAGTGTTATATTCATTAGAACAGTTATCTATATGTGTTGACATAGAAACAAATATTTTGGCAAAAACAAAAGAATTAAGATAAATAAATAAAATAGGAAATGTTCTAAAGCAACAATAGCATGAAAAGTACAATGCTAAACAATAACAAGAATAGTAATATGAGAATTATTCTAGAATAGATAACATTTCAAGGGTAAATGCTAGTGAAAATCAGACAAGAGGTAGTGATAATCTTGGACAAAAATCAAGTGTAACAATATAAAAAAAACTTTTGATAATTGTTTATATTGTTATAAAAAAAAGTGCAATTTTCCATATAAACTTATATTAAATATTATAATGAAAATAATTAATAATTGAATAAAAAAAATAATTAAATAATCATAATAAAAAAAATAATTAAG
This sequence comes from Acaulospora morrowiae, assembly GCA_910591835.1. Taxonomy (NCBI): domain Eukaryota; kingdom Fungi; phylum Glomeromycota; class Glomeromycetes; order Diversisporales; family Acaulosporaceae; genus Acaulospora; species Acaulospora morrowiae. The sequence goes on along the minus strand of CAJVPV010003972.1, from coordinate 9,515 downwards.
ATAATTATATGAAAAAAGATTTATATTATTATATGAACTAATGTTATAATGATCCCAATCTTTAAAATCTGAGTTATCTTCACTATAGTTGTTTAGTTATATGTTTTTTTCTTGATTATAGTAATTATAGTAAGAATAGTTAGAATAGTTAGGATTATACATGTGTTCATATTTAGTTCAGGCATTTTTCAAAAACTATATTATGTTTATATTACTAAGTAATAATTAATAAGTAATTGGAAATTATATTTAATTCAGAATTGTATTGTCAATCAAATTTCCTTTTATAGTAATAAGAAAACATATATAGTTAGAATAGTTAGAATAATTGTTATAATTTTACTATAATATTAGTATTTATATAAGGAAAAGACCAAATCTCAAAATAAAGTAAGAACTTTTGCAACAAAAATTAAAAAACAGTTTAAGTAATTGTTTATTATAAATATACTGTATATTGATAAATTGTAAGTTTGTTTTGTAAAGTTTAAGGAGAAACTTAGACCAAATTATTATGTCTCAACCTTAAAAATCTTAGTAGTAGAGAGGAATTTGGATAGCTTCTTACAATTAAGATACTGTAATTAAAATAATAAAAATATATATAAATATATTCAACTTTTTTAATAATAAAGACAACAAGTATACTTATTTATTTTATTTTATTTTTTTTTATAGTGGAACGTGTACATGGCATGTAATCTTTATTGATATATAATATCTAGATAGACACCAAGTGTCTTTTACAAATTAACCATAATGGTTTTTGAATAAAGTTGTGTTACAACCTTTATATCTTCTACAGTTAATCTGCAGCTTAACACTGCATTAGTACATATATTTCTATAAGACTAGCTACACTAACCACTAATGTAACCTGGCTATGCGTTCAACTATTACGTAGATGTGTTCACACTCCAGGTGGGACTTTCGCAGGGGGGGGAATCCTACTACTAGTTTAAACCCACCTAAACCTGCTGGTCCATTATTGCAGGGAGCAAGTTGTTATGGAATATTATTATAGAGACTAACCACAGTATTCCAGTCACTGTTATCACCAATCCTCGAGTCGTGCTACTAGTGTAGTGCAGCACTACCGTTTTTACCACCTGTGAAACTGGTGTCCTTGCTTGGATTCTGATTTAATCTTGTAGGTCCTCACTAGACACACTTGGCTTAATGATTTTTGCCTAGATTCACACCACCTGTGCTGATGCCTTACCCTTCGGCCATATTATTAAGTTCCTTGTGGAATACCATATTGGGATAGACCTACAAGCTCCATATTGGGATAGATTGGCTTAGAGTTAATTTCTTTTTGTCTTTTTGCATGGAGTCTGCCATGCCAGGGGGGTGTTGGGTGATTGTATACGACATGAGCAGGGAACCCGTTGAAACCTGTTTACAAAGGATTCTTTTTATAGTCTCGTGGACTATAGGGGAGGGAAGCGACCTGTGGGAACTGGGAAATGCACCAAATGTAGTGTGATCATCGTAACACCAACCGGACGATCGACGCGCCACGACATCTTAACTGGAGATTACAATCTCAACACCCACTGGATCAGCGTGTGAGATGGCTTCGCATGAGAAACAGCACATATTAGGTTATAGTGCCAGATACCATGTGATACTGTTCAACTGCTTTCACATGAAGTTGAACCGGTATCTTGTGATCTGACCTGTGGAGCACTAACCACTGTGCTATGGACCCACAGGTCTTATCTGATATTATTTATTTGTTAATGATAAGACTAGATATATCTAAGAAACCAGTGTATATTATTATTATTCAAAAGTATTCAAAAAATTGTGCTTTACAATATCCAAAAAAATATGTTAGCCAATGCCAATATAGTTAACAATAAAACTAAGTTAATTATAGGTGTTATGCTGGTAATTGGAAAAATCCAATAGGATAATATATAAAAATCAGAGATTCTAGTTACTCTTATAATATTAACTAGTGATAACAATAAAAGTTTCTTACTTATCCTTTGATAATATAGGTCTATTGTACAAAATTAGATATCAATACCTTTAAGAAATTTCAATACAAAACTCTACCTATAGGATATTTTTACTATACTTAAAAAATAAATGTATCAAATTTTTCTTGTGACTTAAAACAAATCTGTATAAAGTAGTTATAGTGTTTTTATATGAAAAGATAATCACAACTTAACTATTTTCAATATTACTTTATCTACTGAATATCATTTTATATTTGAGAAGCAAGTATATCAATTCTATTTATGACTTGGAATTAAACTTGTATAAAATAGTTGCAATGCCTTTATATAATTAGATATTCAAATACTTTTAAGTTAACTAGATATTATTTAAGATTATAATATAAATTTTAAATTTTTTTTTACTATATTTCTTGAGTGGTATCAAGAAATACAGAGGTATAACTATTTTATAAGCCTGCATTTAACTCCTTTTAACAAAGAAAAATATATATTATATTATTAATAATTGTAATTTTGCTTTGCAAGTTTAAATTTATAATTAATAAAATAAAGCATAATAGCTATTTGCTCTTTTAAATAATAATAATAATAATAATAATAATAAAGTTAATATTTTATTTTAATTACTCTGATATTTTTATAATTCTATAGTAATAATTAAAGAAACCAAATATAAAACAATATAAAACAATTGATATTTGTAAAATTATACTATAATAATATTAAATATTTTTTGAAATTAATTATTATATATTTATATATTATATATTATATATTATTTGTACAATATATATTATATGTTTTAGATATAATAAAAAATTATAAACTTAAGATATTTCAAGTTTCAAATATTTTAGAAAGATAAGTTAATTAATAACTTTTTTTTTAGATATATTTATTATATTATCACTTATAGTAATTTTTAATCAATATTTTAGTATTACATAATTGTTTTATATTCCCTTTTTTAATAGAAAAGAATATTAATTAATTAGATTTTTTATTATGATTAAAGTTGGTTTTCTTTTTTTTATACTTTTTTATTTCTATTTCTATTACTATTATTATATACTATAAAACTATATTACTATAACTTATAAATTATTATGCTATAAAATAAATTATTTGGATTTTTTATTCTATTGTATCATAAGATTATTTACTAGAATAATATTATTGTTTTAATTAGATATATTACACAAATATTATATTATTAAATCTTATTCAAGCATTTTTTTTCTAATAATATCAAGTTATTTAATACAATTAAAGTTTATATTTTGTAAAATTAATTTATTTAACAATATTATTTATTTTTTTATAAATAATTGCCAAGTAATATTATGAAAAATATGTTTTTTTCAATTAATAATAATATTATAAACTTATTTATTTATTATCAAAAAATTCTTTAAAACATATTATTAATAAAATTATTTGAAATACTTAAAAATATAAAAATAGTCAAATTAAAATTTACTAATGGTTTTTATTCAAAGATTTTTTTAAAAAAGAATTCTTTACAATTATTAATTGATTTATAAATATCAATAAACCAGTATTAAAAAATATATGCAATGCATATTATTAAAAAAATTTTTATTTTTATTAAATAAATTATCAAAACAAAAAATATAAAATATAAATAATAATAAAACAAAAAATGTATATAGTATCAATAATAAAATAATGAACATTGACAAGATACAAATGTAAAGTGGTTTACAAATAAAAATTTATCTTGTGTAATAAAAAACCAAATAACTTTTGAAAAAATCAAAATTTATTATTAGTATTTTTTATTAAAAAACTTTTACTAATATATTTTATGTTCTGTACTTATTAATATGTAGTTATAAAGATGATTTATTATTAATTTTATAAGAAAGTATTATTATTATTATGGCAATTTACCAAAAGTTCATATATTGTATATACAGTATATTTACAAAGTTATTATATAAATTATTTTTTTTTCGGAATCTATTTTAATAGAGCTTTGGTTTGAATCAATTGTACGGGATTTAAAATGTTCTAAATAGTAAAGTACAAAGTAATTGTGTTAAGATAATTAATTGAACCCCAATTTATTACCAAGTTTATTGAATGACCTGTCGCAATTTATATACAAAATGTATTTTGAGTAAATGCGTAACTTTTTAAAGATATCAATAATATATTTATTCAAGTTTTCCAATTGTTTATAATTCCTGAATTACTTGGAACAATTCAGATAAATGTACATTTTAATCTTTAGGGAAAGCAATAATATTGACAAAAAATGGACCTAGATTTTTTTAGATGCACCTAACTATTTATGATCTGTGCACACTTTTATATGTTTATGATGATGCCTATGTTTTTTATGTCTATGCCTTGATTTTTTATGATTCGATTTATGAATTTTATGAATTGTTTGGTGTTCAATTGTGGTGGGAATGGTGGTAGTGATAGTGTCGACATCGACATCGGCGGTGGTGGTAATGGTAGGATCGACATCAATTTCGGTAGTGGTAGTGATAGAATTGGCATCGACTTTGGTAGTGGCGGTGATCGAAGTGGAATCGACATTGACGACGACATCGGTAGTGGTGGTAGTTGGGGTGGTGGTAGTTGGAGTGGAATCGTCGGTGGGTGCATCAACATCAGGAGTAGTAGTATCAGGGGTAATATCGGAAGCGATCTCGGGAGTGGTGGTTGTATCAGGAACGTCCTCGTGATTAGGATGCTTTTTACTACCGGGGCCATGATCAGGATGCTTTTTACTGTCGGGGCCATGGTCAGGATGTTCTGGGCCATCAGAACCATGGTCAGGTGGTGGGTTATTTCCATCGCAAAATGACCAAGAAATTTTTATTCTGCCTAAGCCTGGATCCGCCAGGGCCCTGTTGGAGAGTAGTGAATTAGAATATATCTTGGTTTGTACAAAACGATTCTTTTTTTAAAAAAAAAGATGCTTACTGGAATGCAGCAGGGGACAGGTCAAGTGATCCAAATAAACATCCATCGCACTTTAGAATTATCAGGCAAGAGAATTAGAAAAACCTGCGTAAAATCTCAGTTCTGTTGAGAAAGAATAACAAAAATAACAATAAATACATACCCTATCGACAATTGTGCAAGTAATTGTTTTTCCGCCAAATGAAATAGCCACTTGCTTACCACAGAAGGGATTGAAATTTGGATTTCCAGGAAACGAATCAAATTGTTCTTTATTCTAATAAATCAATTAGATGTTATTTAAAGACAATTAAAAAATTTCACAAATAGCAAACTTCATAAATACATACGAGAGCAACAATAAAATCATTTGGAGAGCTGGTAATTCCGCAAGCACCCAATCCCGGATCATAAAAAGTGCCATCTCCGGTAAATACTTGTGCAGAACGCCGTTCTGCATATTCTTGAGGAGATGGGTAGGATTGAATTGGGCTTATGAAGAGGAATATTGCTGCGACTGTAATGAATAACATGGAATGACGTGGTAGAATCATAATTATATTCTTTTAAAAAGCTGAGATGTAAATAAAAGATTAAATATAAGAGAAAGAAATGATGTTGATGTTTAGATGGGAAAGAGGTGAATTTTGTGCGTAAAGTTCTCTTAAGGTCGGCTAGCGATCCTTTTTTAAAAAGAGAGTAAAAGAGAAGAAAGGAAAAATCGTAAAGTGGTGTGAGTAATTAATACATGCTCTTGATATTTATACATTCGCGCCTCATTCATAAGATGCATTACATTAGCATATTATGTTATAAAATAAATTAAAACATTATTCGGTTAATTAATTTTTATGCTATGAAAGGAAAGAGAAAATTTTCGTGATACATATAATCAGGAATCTTATTGATAGCGTTAATTAAGCAGGTATTCTACACAAAACAAAGACACAAGTCACTGGTCAAATTCTTTCTTACCCCTCATTTCTCATATCTGTAATGAATGAATCACAACAGTTTATTAAATATGAAACGGATTAGATGTCTGTGAAATCTAACACAATTGATTTCTAATTTACGATTCGATTATTGTTTTTCAAAGGCAGGCAGATAAATTTTAGGACCACAAATTGCAACCCTGGTATTTGAATTGTATTATAAATTGAAAGAAACACAAAGTACTGTAGTATTTTATGGTTAGATACAATTCGTCCCGAGAATGATTTAAAATTAATCATGTGACAAGCCTAACAACCTTATGCGGCTAGCTTGTGTGTACACGCGTAATTAATTGGCTCGGCCTTGATTTTCCATTAGATAATTGTTTGGAATTTCGAAGCCATGTCTTATTAACCCAAAGAGTCTAAAATTTTGGACTTTTCTTCGAAATAATTATTACTTGATAAAAAAAGAAACTTACAATGCCTTTACAAAAGATTCTCTTTTTCGAATCGGCGATAACTATAATTCAAAATATTTTTACATGCTAAATATATGAATTATTAAATAAATGGTTTAATTAAACACCCTATTTAATAATGAAAAACCGGAGGACGAATATAGTAACGATAATCTCATGCATGGAAAATCGCCTTGGAGTTGCTTCGGACATGTTTAAAATCAAATTTTCCGTATTGCGTAAGTTTTCTTTAAACATGATATCGAATATACATTTTTACATAATAATAAATCTTGATATATGGTACACTAATTAAACGTCGAATCCGTTGTTATCGACAGATTATGTCGTGTAATGGTTGAAAAAATCAATGTCGCACTTTTATTTGACTTGTCAATTTTCTTTTTAAATGCATATTTTTTTTTTATACAATATAAAATCCAATCAATCACAACGCGATAACATTGTGACCACTCAGTATCCAATAGTTGAAATTAATCGAATGTCAATTATAAAATTATATTAAAAGCAAAATAATAATAATAATAATAATAATCGATTTAAACTTTTATTTTAAAATTTTAAAATATTTAAATATCAACACCGTTTTTTTTTTGACGAGCATTTACATAGTTCATTATTAAACTTTGTTTGATATCACTGCATTAATGATCTTTACATAAAGTAAGATAATTATAGCCTGTCAAAGCAGTTGACATATGTGAAACCCTTATAGAGAAAAAAAGGAATAAATAATTATTAATTATTAATCATGTTATATCTGTATATATATACTTACTTGATATGATAAATGAAAGAAAAAATGTGACTTGAATTTTGAATTGGATCTAGACTCATGTAAATATATGGTTAAAAAAGTATAAAACTTGCTATTTACAAAAAATTTAAATATTTTAATTAAAAATATACTAATTTAATTTTTTTTAAAAAAATTAAATTTTCTGAAATAAAAAATTTTTTTTGAAAAAAGTTATATTATATACAAGTATAGTTACAACTTAAATAAATTGTTTACTTAACTATAATAAAATAATAATAAATCAAAAAGTTAATAAAATTATAATAATTAAAATTAATAAAATTAAACTTAAAAATTATAAAATTAAAAATTAATTTCTATTTATAATAATTAGTTATATAGAGAACCTTATAAAATTTTTTCCAAGTTTTTTTTTTTTTATTTCAAATTTCTATTATATATAATATTAGCTTACTTATAATTTTCTAATAAAAAAATATATATTTTTTAAAAAAATCATATAATAACAATATATTTTAACTTAGTTTTTAAAAAATAACAAAAAAATTTTTTTAATATTAGTACAATTATATATTATTTAAATAAATAATATTATATTATATAATTAAACAAATATAATTATAAATTTTTATATAAAATATTTTATTTTTATTAATTTAAATAATATTATACTTAAATTTTAAAAAAAAACTCTTTTCTACTGACCACCACTTTGTCAGAAAACTTTCTTTTTAGAAAATTTTTTCACCTTTCCTTTTGCTTCTCTTTTTTTGCTAAAAATGAAAACTTGCAGCAGGTTAAGTCTGAAATATATTAACACTACATGAGGCTTCGCTAACTGTCTAACAGTATACTTAGAAGAAGTACTCATATTTAGGAAAGCATAAACAGACCAATTTCTACATATAACAACAGTCTGAGACAAGAATTAGAAAGATTTTGGGAAGGTCAATCTTTTTCTTGCGAGACTCTATATATATCTGGTAATTTAAATATGAGAGCAATTAATTTTTTTTTTTCTTTTTCTCAAATCCCCTTTTCTGCTAATAAACAGTTTTTTCTTTTCTTTAAAGATTTTCATTCTAGATTTTTCATTCTTTTATTATTTCATTTTATCAATCCTCTGGTTTGTCATCTTTCTATCTTAACCAAGCTATCAACTTTACTCAAGTTGACATCTTATTTGCTTAAGGAATATGGGCTTCTTATTAATATTTCTTCTCTTGTTCTAAAGAGCTTAACACAAAAAAGATTAACTTAGTTTTACTCTAATTAAAAGGTTTGAGTCATGAGAAAGCTGTTGATTTTATTATTCTAAAAGTTCTAGATATACCTTTCCATAATCAATAACTATATATCAAGTCAATCAAATGTGAGAAAAGATTATAAAAGAAAAAAATTTGATTAGCAGTACCAATCATATAAAGATTTGCTTTGATAAGAATCTAGATTGCTAATCAGTATATTAGAAGTATACAGTTATAAGCAACTCTATCTTAAATACCTGACAATATCACCATTCCATATATTATTCAAGAAGAATGACCACAGAACTGTTTTCTTGTTTTATCCAGCTTCCAAATTTTTTTTTAACAAAAAATCATAAGTAGCTTACTTTTATCAAAAAATTAACATAAGTTAATCATGCCATATTGATATCCAGATCACTAATTTAAATAAGATTCTCGACTTTTAATTATATTCTCTTGAGCCATATGGTTATACAGATTTAGGCCATAATCCAAAATCCAAGCACTGTACCATTCCTTATCATCACTACTTATGGAGCACATATATAGGGTTTACAATATAACTAGTAGTTAGCTATTTTCTATCTTTTTTTTTTATTTCCTTCTACTTGGATTCTCAAAGATTTGTATATATCAACTTTACTTGCAATAGGCTAAAATTAATCTACTTATTCTGTATGTTAGAAATTATTAATGTAATAATAAAAAATGAAAGTTTAATAAATATCTTACATTTAATACCTATTTGCAAAAATATATATATATATTATTATGTTTATTAATATAATTTATTTGTAATAATATTAATATATTTTTTATATTTTAACAATATATTAAATATTAAATTTTTTATATTAAAATTAATTTTATAGTTGTTTTTATATGTATTATAAAATTATTTTTTTTGCTTATAATTAAATTATAATTAGAAAATATTTATTAATTTTTAATTTAATATAACAATATATTTTATTATAAGTTTATAAATTTACATATAATTCTTGAATTTTTAGTAATATTGTAATAGAATAATTAATTTCATTATATTATCTTTTTTTTTTTTTTTTTTTTTTTTTTTTTAAAGTGCACTAACGATAATTGTCTGGCTGAGTATTTATTCAATAATGATATTTACATATATCTTTCGACATTACTATCTAGGACTATGCTAT
>CAJVPV010003971.1:0-10559 GCA_910591835.1 Acaulospora morrowiae | reverse complement strand
GTTACTTTTAAATGTATTTTTATTTTATTTTATCTTTATGATTAATGTTATTCTATGTTAAGATTTTTGGCGTATTATTCATTACCGGAAGAATTACTCACTTATTGACCGTAAACATATCTTTTTTTTGGTAGATTGCCTTTTTTAACCTTGCGAATATTTCCTTTTTTCATAACAATTACTTTCGCAAATATTATTGTGTTTGGTTTAAAATTACATATTACCGTTGTTTCTCATCTTAGGTACGACGTAATTAAGCATAAGAAAGGTGTAGCAATCAGTGACGCCATATTAGAAATTTTCACAAGTGCACGAATAAAAACCCGATATCCAAAACATAATGGTGAAGTAAATACTGAGGAGGAAGAAAATAGTGATGGCGTTGGGCCTAGCGGGACGAAAGAATAAATAGTCGCCATCTTTTAGGCAAGCTTTAGGTACAAATACTTTAGTATCTGAGAAATTGGATACTATTTACCTCCCATGTAGTCGTGCTAGGTTCAAGCTTTTTGTATCTGTAGAGCTTACCTTGACCGAGACGAAAATGAAATAATAAATATGTACGTAAATCAGAATCAGGTGATGTTGTACACATGGCCTCTTATTGATCATCCCACTCTTTTTTTTCTTGTATTACCTTTTTGTTACAACGCGGACGTATTTTTTCTATAAATGTCTTCTTTGCTCAATCTCGTTGCGAGATTTAATCTCCTTGCCGTACATACTCTCCGATCAAAACTCCTTTCCCTAACTTTGCTACGAAGCAGAAAAAAAATCAGTGTCTACAACCCCCATCCTCTATATACAACTTCCCTCCCTTTGCATCTATCTAAGTTTAAAATACGAAATATTGGTCTCCTGAGAGCGAGTTTCGCACCGGCTTCAAATGAATACGTTGCCATTCCTCTAACTGAAGGTACGAATTACGTTGTATCAACAAATTCCTAAACGAATAACACTTGTAGTTAAATGTTTTTCCAGTCACCAACTTTCCGCAACACTATGTTCTTCTGCACATCAATGATACATATGCAAGATTTGATGTTCACAAATTTGAATGCATCTCGGATCCTAGGTTCTAACGTTTTTTGACAAATTGCATAACGTCGTATTCAATGGTTTAGAGGGTAGGGACAGACTAAAGTTTTACTGACACACTTGTGGATGATCTACTTCGTATCGTTGAGCTGAATGACTGACATTTAAAGAACAGGTATGTAATCTGACGTATTGGGAGGAGCTTCTTTTCGGTTTGCCAAAACAACAGTCAATTGTGATAGAGCGGTGGTCGGGAGAAAATGGGCTAAGAACTGGTTTCGATCTCGCAGAACCTGATGGGAGACGAACAGTGCTTACAGCATTAATCAAAATTCGGCAACATTTTTTGAAAAAGTATAATTTACTATAATAAGAATTTATATTTATCGGAAATTATTTACGTGATATTTAAAATCAATTGGCTTTTATTTCACAAAAAATGTATATTTCTTATCAATAGTTGCTTGCGTACCAAAACTTTTGGGCATTTCAAATTTTGCTAAAAGTGATCGGCGTTCCGTTTTGGAACGTTGACGCGATTTTTACTACATACTGTATCCTTAAGTCGCGCGTATTGAATAAATTCGTTTCTATATAAAAACGTCAATTGCTTGTCATGTCGTTAGTATTGGAACTATTGAAACAGCGCTTGGGGTTGATAACGCTAAGGTTGAAGCTGAGAATGCGAGATTAAAAGAAAATACAAAATTTAAAAAGATTATATAGAGGATAATATCGAGTTTAAGGCCAAGATCATGAAGCTGGAACAAACTGTAGTCTCCAATTTGCTCATCATTACCAGTAACTTCTAAATTATCTACCCTACCACCTATTGATAAGGAACGTAAGCCAGTTAAAAGCTGAGCCCATGTAATTAAAAGATAAAGCATCGACGAATTCTTTGATTTAAGGTATAAGGAAAAGGGCATTAATAAAGCGGTTATTCTGAGCATTAAAGTAAAGAAGCATCGAGTGCAATAATTAATAGAAAAAATATTTCTCTCGAAATAAATTTCGTCAACAAATTTTTTCAGGGTATCACACTCATTCTTTCCCATGATCAGAAAAGCCCGATCAGAATCTTAACACCAGGAAGAAAGGCTTCTGATATCCGATGATGTACTAACAAGCTCACACCAAACTTCTTTCTATGTTGTTACGGGGGCGACTAGCGAGCCTGTCACTACGTCGTGCCTGGGCTCACATCGAGTCCCACGAAACATCCCTAATTCCTGAGGTGGTTTCGACTTGGCCAGCGTAACTTCGTAGCAAACTGTTCCTGAACCCTGCGTCCTGCCAATCTTTAGGTACACCTGATTCTAACCTATTTGTGCGATGCAAGTTACAGGCGACACATGTGTTTAACAATCACTCAACAAGTTTTAAGCTTTTACTTTATCTTTATTATTTCTTTTGGGGACGCGCGTCAAGATCTTCAATTCAAATTTATCTATTCTATTTATAGTCTAGTTATGGATCATCTTACCCGAGTATTTATTTAGATTTTGTTAAAATATAAACAAATCCAAATATACTTACCCATTTACCCGATAAAAATATCTAACCGACTACTGTATACTGTACTATAATTACTTGTGCAAGTGGTGGATCTCAAATCTTTTTCGATATGGACTACGTATAACCTTTCTTGATAATATATTGGATAGAGGTACTTCTACTAACACTTTCTTAGCATCGTTCTCATTCATTACATTGTGTGTAATAATCTTCCTTTATAGTATTAATCAAATGATCATATTCCTTCATTGCAGTATCTATCATTTCCTCTTTATCTGCTATTTAATTATCTAATTTTTGAAAACTCTGTTCATCTTCTATTATTGGGAGACAAATTTCTTCAGGCTCAAACTCTATAAAACTGGGACAATTTTTTACGTAATTCGATCATTCTATACAGTGGCAACCAAAAAGAACACAACACTTGTATGTCGATCATTAGTCACTTATTTTAAATCGCATTAATAACGGTGACGCAAGTAATCAGTCTTCGTAGAACAATTGAGAGATCTAACTTGGACAGAACACGTCGTAATAATAGAAGTAGGTACATGAAAATGTGAAATAATACCATAGAAATTTATGAGGATGTCCAAAGAATCATGTGACCCGTTTCTGCTTGTCAAACAAATAAAATTATATAATAGTTTTACCGCGATTTATTATTTTGATTTATTATTTTTATTTTATTCTTTATTATTTTCTTATTATGTAATTACTGAAATAATTTTATAAAAGAACAAGACAATTGATCAATAAATTAATCGATTAACTCTTAATCAAAATAAACATAACCTACACCTTTTGGGACACTTACCTTGATTAACTGCTTAGTCTTAATGACAACGATTGTTACAGTATATAGCGATCTAATCAATGTGTATATTGAAATAATGATTGAAATAAAATTTATAATCAAATTAATAAAAATATAATGTTGAATGTTTTAAATTACTTCTATATGACTTTGTTTTAGTTACTTAAAGTTAATTATAAAGTTAATTATAATATAAAGAATATTTCTTGATATTTAAAATTCGATTTAAAATATATCAAAGATATCATCATTATTGCTTTTAACATACAGTATTTAAATAAATGGTCGGGCTTAATAATATTATTATTACCTTAAACATTAAAGGATCCTATTTCAAATAAGTTTTTTTTTTTTTTAATATGTTTAAATTGTATAAAAAAATAATAAAATTTTTGTTGGAACCAAAATCCATTATTGTTGAAGTTTGATTTAAAGTAAATAATTGTTAAAGAGTCTTTATAAGCTAAAGTATATTTTAAGTTCATAGATTTTGATTGGGGTTTGAATTAGTTCTAATTGGTAGTATTAAGTTTATTGTTTGTGAAAAATTTTTTAAGTGTTGTAATATCAAATGGTTGAGATTTTTTTATAAACTTTGATTTATTTATTAAAGATTTCGTCAAAAAGAAATATTAATAAGCTTTTATAGTATTTTTTTCCAAGTTTTTTTTTCTTGTTAAATATAAAAACTTGATCTTTTGTTATTTTTTTTTTTTCATCATAGTTTAATGAGAAAAATAATTTTAGGTTTGACTAGAGAGTTTTGTCTAGTTGATTTTAAAAATATCAATTTATGCTTTTGAAAAAAATATAATAAACATAAATCTTTAAAAGTATTTTAAGAAAAAATATGATTTTACTAAAATATGTAATTAAAATTAAATATTAAATTTTTTATTTTTTTAAAATAATTGGTGTTTTTTGAAACAAGAAAAAAATTCGATACAAACATAATATACAATATGTTGTCTAATCCAGGATATTACAAGTCAGATATTTATTACGATACAATGGTAACCAATACATTCAACTTAATATACAGTAAATACTCCAACGCTATAAAATTACATTTACTTTTAATTAATTTATAGATTACATTATTTTTTTATTTTTTAATAATTATTTTTAATTAAAAAATTTACATTATACAGATAGGTTAATTCTATGACTTAAAAATCAACTTTTTATATATGTTTTTATATGTTAAATAATATAAAATAATATTTCTTTGAAATACGACATTAAATACATACATGTATATACAGTATATAATATTTAAATAATGTTAATTGAGATTATTTCGCTAATGCTAAAAATTTGTATTTAATTTTTTTTTTTATATTTTTTTAGATTCGTGTTCGTTCAACTATAATATAATTTTTGATTTTTTACAAAAAATTTTTCAAAAAACTTTGGGCATCTCGGTATTTATAGAAACACTACATACGATAAATTGTTTGATAATGTCTTGGCAACGAGAATTCACTTCCGATTAATTTCTTCGTCACTTTTAGTCATTAAGTTATTACTTATAAAATTAATTATGTAGTTAAATTAAAAATTCGAACATCGTTTTTATATGCATAGTAACATTAAGAGAAAATCTTGACAACTTTTATTAATATATCACATAACTTTATTACAAATAATTCCTTTTTTCATTAGTAAACCCGCGTATTTATTTGCTAATTTTACATAATTTCTTTTGTATGTGCAGATAAAGAAAACCTATTTTTATTGTACCTTTTTTGACTTTATCGACGTCACTTCTGATAGCTCTCTTCATCTACAGTGTATCTCAATGAGTAATTTACAAAAAATATGCGATCATCCTTGTGACAGAAACAATTCAATAAATTTATGGAAGAATCTTGACCTGTACCACATTCAGATTTGAAACCTTACCTTTGTCTAAACTAACAAAGAACACTTTTATATGCTACGCACAAGCGTCCATTAAAGCACCTGTGATTTATGAAATAGTTTTAAATATTATATTAAGCATCTTGAATTAATTCCTCGGCGTTATTTTTCCGAGGTGGTTATTTTTTGATCAACGCGTTACTATGTTTATATTTGACAACAAATAAGATGATAAGTATGACGAGACATGGTTAAACTAGAAATAGAAATGTTTCTCAAGTAAGAGTTTTAATTCCGGTACCAGTGTTTTGATGAATCATCTATTCCCGGTATAATGTTAATTACACATTCAAATATTCATATGTGGAGAATGATATCACATATTAGATTATTTGCTTATATGGTATAATGATTACAAAACTAGAAATACCTCAAGATTAAATGTAATATTTGCTAGGTACGCACAATAAATCCTATCGAGGTAAACAAAAAAAAAAATAGAATGAACAGAAATCAAATATGGAGTTAATATTCCAATTTCCTCTTATAGAATATTAATATTATGCAACCAATATTTATATGCCCGTCGTTTTATATTAGCTTATGTGTTCCTATTTTTAACAATCAATCTCACTACAGTATAATTACCATCCATTCACCAGTAAATATTTAATAAAAATAAAATGAATGCTTTTGGATAAACTTATAAAAACGTAGATTCGTCTATGACTCAAAATTTGAATTCGCATTCGGTTTAAATTAATCTAAATATTTATTTTATCTAATGGCGAATAATGCAAACAATCATCGCCCTGCTCAACTACCACAAATCCCGCGATTAACTACCCCGACCCAACAAGAGAACTTACAAGCTCTAGCTCCAGTAGCAATTCCCCAACACATTATTGCTCCAACAGCAATTCCTCAACACATTGCTCCTGCAGCAATTCCTCAACACATCGTTGCTCCAGCAGCAAATCCTCAGGCTTCTCAACACGACCAATTCAATTTAATTCAGGGCAACTCATTTGTAGTAGACACGAATTCTACTTCAGATGCACCGGACTTTGCGAAGACTTTATTTGAAGGAGACAATAATTGGCCTTAAAAAAACAAGAATCAAATCATTTAAAAAAAATATTGTTTCTTCGTAGTTTTTTTTTTTTGTTTTTCTTTTGTTTTTCTTTTATTCGTTTCTTTTTTTTTTAATTCGAGAATCTTCTGTTATAGATTCTTTACCCGTTTTGATTTTTTATAATTCGCATTTCATCAACTATCTCTTTATGCATCATGTATAGATTAAGGAGCACGATTTAAATTCCTATTCTTTATATAAAATAGAATATTCAAACTTTTCTGTAAGTAGAAAAGTGTACTAATATATCTAATTTATTTCGAATCATTAAAATATTAATTCGAATCACCTTGCATAAGTACAATACAGTATTATGGGTCAAAGGAAAATAAAATAGATGTACAAAATAAATTTTTATTGTTGGAGGTGCAATCGGCGAGTTTGTCGCTACCGCCAATCGTGTAGAAAGAGTTTAGATCTGGCACGAGAAGCAGAGATTTTTTTCCCAAAATAAAAGACACGTGTGATGTTCTCCGTATGGCATTTTTACAGCATACGTGCAGCTGCATTTGCATTGTTTTCGAGTGAAATTTCCATACTGTAATAATTATATTTCCGGATTATTAGGCATATGGGTAATTCTTTTTGAAGGCGGACAGGGATTTTTCTGACTTTATAATTGTACTCCTAGAATTTATATTGTATTTGTATTCAAAAAATAAGGATCAAAAAATCGTATATAACATTTTTGTCGTTTTCAAAAAGAATCAGCCATATAGAATCGCGATTTTCACTACATGACGATTCATCTGTAATATAATCATGTGCAACCAATAACTTACTTTTTTTTTGCATTTATGCAGGAGTTCCCGTGATCTGGAAGTTTCACTCGGAAACAATGCAAATGCGGCTGCACGTGTACTGTATAAATATGTGTGAGAACACACCTTCATGTCTTTTATTTTGGAAAAAAAATCTGTGCTGGCGCGAGATAAGTGTATGTTCCCAATTTATCCATTTTGTCCTAACCAATTTTCAAAAAATCCCAAAGACCCTAATTATCCCATAACTTCCTCATAGGTCCAATTAGGATAGTTGAGTCACGTGTTCTACGATCGTTTATTAATAAATGCAAGCAACAGTCTACTGTATTTGATTAATACAATATCTATCATGTGATTCTGCATTTATTATTCTTTTTACTTTACATAATCAAATTATACAAAAATTTATGCAAAAAAAAAAATTTTTTTTATAAATCTTTGTATTATTCAAAAACTTTTGTTTATAGTAACAGGCAAAATTAGAAGGAAAAAAAGCAGCGAACACTTGAAAACCCACTTCCAAAAGTAAATCTTTAAATATACTTTATACTTTTTGAGCAATAAAAACTTAAATAATCATATCTTCTTTATAATTTATAAAAATATATATAGTATGAGTCATAAATTTTTGGAATTGGTTTTTTTAATCTAATTTTTTTAATAATTATAAAAGTTTATAAAAATATTTTTGAAAACATATAGTACAAGATTACTTATTAACATTTTTGATATTTTACATTGTTTTTATATTTAAAATGTATTTTTAATGTAAATTAACAAAAATTGATAAAACAAATTCACTAAAGTTTTATATATGAGTTAATATAAAAACATTGTATAAAATTTTAAATTTTTATAAAAAAATATAATATTTTAAAATTTGTTTTTGTTTATTATACAATGAAAAATTATTTATTTTATATCAAATTTTATAAATCATTTATTTAAAATCTAAAAAAAAAGTTAACTTAAACTTATCTTATAAAATATCTTAATAAAAAATTTTTTTTAAATGTTAAGCGAGGCATTTCTCGTGATCTTTATTAATAGAGTAATTGCAATGTTACATAATTAATATTAAGATACTAAGATACATCATTATGTATATCAGCCTATTACCATTCTAAGTATATTTCTGATAAAAAACCTTGAGGCAAGGAAAAGAAAAAGTAACTATTTAGTTTTGAGGGGCTAATGCCTCCCTAATAATGTATTTTATCCTATACGGACATGGATAAGTTTTGTGAAAATAATTGGAGAATGATGTTAGTTAGTTTGTCATTTTAATTCGTGTTATTGGATATTGTGTTGTTTGAAGTTGTTTGTTGTTGTTGTTGGAGTTGGTGTTTTTTGTTTTTTTGTGTGTTGTGAGATTTGTTGTTATTGTTGTTGTTGGTGTTATTATTATTGTTATTATTGTTTTTTTTGTATTTGGTGTTTTGTGATATGTTGAGAAATTTTTCTTCTGCAATCATCTCTTGATTTTTGGATATCCATATTTGCGTATATAGTAGTTCAAGTGTTTTGTTTTGAATTTTATTGATATTTTTGAGATCAGTATGTGTTGATTTGAGATTTTTGAAGATTATATTTGGTTGGAGGATACCTGTCACAAAATTGATAGTGTCGATATTGGTGTCTAGTAGTTTTTAAATTTGTTTTTTATCAAAATTTTTGTTGTTTTTGAAATTTATTTCCAATAGTATTTGTGTGTCGTTGGTTATTTTTTTGAGTGTTGTTGGGCATTCTTTGCAAGTCCAGAGGTGGTGAGTTGTTTCTAGGTTTGTGCTGCATCATGGACATAGGTCATTGGTATATATGTTTAGAAATGTTGTATGGAGATGTGCTTTTGTAGAAAGAGTGTTGGAGAGAATTTTGAGACAGAAATTGTATAGTTTGGATTGATATTGTGTGATTGGGATAGGTATGTTTTTGAGAAATATTAGAGTTTGTGCGAGAAGTGATAAGTCGGGTTTGAAGGTTGTTTTTGCTCTTTCTGAGTGAATTATTTCTGTTAGTCATTATGTTTTGTTGATTGGCTTGAAATAATTTCTAGTTGGGGTAGAAGATTTTTTTGTATGTTTGTTAGTATGTATTGAATGGGGAAGGTGTCTATAATGTTTATTTGAGGTATGATAGTGTTGATGAATTGTATTTTGAGTATTTTTGTGATAGATTTGTAGAAAGATAAGAGGATTTGGAGAGTTTGCATTATATTGTGGATGTTTGTGATTGTTGAGAAGTAAGGGAGTTTGCATTTTTTCCTGTGATTGGGTGGTGGTAGTACGAAAGTTTTGTAGTTAATTTTGGGATGATTGGAGAAGATTACAATATCTTTTGTTTTGTTGGTGAGTAATATTATTATGATTGTGTGAAGTAAAGCTGGGAATGGTTGTAGATTGAAGTGTATAGTAAATGATTGATAATGTTGCACGTAGTTCCAGGTGACTGTAGTAGTGTTGGTGTTAAGTTTGAATATTAATAGGACTTTCAGTGGAGAGTCCTGAAAGTTAGAAAGGTCTTCGATAATTTTCAGAGATGTATTGAAGAAGTGTTTGTTTTTAAGTGAGTTAGGTAGGTCTGAAGGGATAATTATTTGGGGATTGTTTGTGTTTATGTTGGTTTGTAGAGAGTTGTAAAGATCATTTTTTGTTATTTTTGTTTTGAGCATGTTGTTTGCAATTGGTTTGATGAATAGATTAAGGCAGTTGTGTGGGATGAGTAGTTTGCATTCATGTGTATTGGGATGGATATTGAAGGGACATTTATTGTATTTTGAAATTGTTAGAGATTTGTTGGGATCTTGATTATTGTATGTCCAGTATTTGACTAGTAGATTGTTTTTGTTTGTTTTTTGTTTTTTTCCAATGATTATATTGTTGTTAATAAGAGTCACTATTTATTTTCTTTTTTTGTTGGATTGGGTGGGTATTGTTCCTGTTTGATTAAATTGTAGTTGTGAAAGAATATTGTACCAAAGAGGAGTTTTTCCTTGAGTGTTGCGTTCCAGCCTGGCTGAGATATGTTGTCAGCTTGTAATTTTGTTGTCGTTGAAGTTGAGAAGCTATTCGATGTAGAATAAGTTTTTGTTAGCAAGTTGTTTGGCAAATTTTTTCCAGTTTTTGTGTTGGGAGAGGTAATGGTGTATAGGAGTTATTCCTCCTGGAAGTTTGTGTTAGCTGTTGGATTCTGGGCAGAATATTATTTTGTAGTGTTGAGCTAGAGAGATAGTATATGTTGTGGTATTGTATTTTATAATTTGATGGTTTTGAAAGATATAAAGAGATTGGCAGTTAGAGTTTTGGATTGCTAGGATTTCTGTTTTTTTTATTGGTTTGGTGGTAGGGTTTGTTAGTGAGTACTGAAGATTAGAGATGAGGACTTCATTTTGGAGATCATTAATAGGTTTAATGTTGAAGATATA
>CAJVPV010003970.1:0-10560 GCA_910591835.1 Acaulospora morrowiae | reverse complement strand
GGTTACACACTTTTTTTTAACATGATCTGTTATAATTTTCTAATGAGTAAATTTTTATTTATATAGGATAAACTAAATGTCAGCGTTACACACATAGGTTACACACATTTATTTTTAATATATATTAGATATATATTTCTATTTTTATATATTTAAATAATTATATATAGTATATAGATTTTATCTTAATTAATTAATTATTAAATTATTAATAAAATAAAAATTTAATTTTAAATAGTTTTTTTTGTTTCAGACTATATATATCAATATATTTTTTTTTGTTTCAGACTATATATTAATATGTATATTTTTTAAAAAAGGTTTTTAAAATTCATCATATCAACTTACATAATTTAATAAGCTAGCATTAAATTATAATAGTTATTATAATTTTGAATGTTTTACATATTTGTAAAGATTTTATATTTAATGCTGTTAAAAAAAAAAAAAAAAAGAAAGAGAAGATAATATAATGTGAAATAAAAATTTAATGTAATTATTAAATAAAAAATTTTTGAAAGTTTTATAATGCAAATAAAAAAAACAAACTAATTAAAATATTAAGTGAAATACTGTATTTACAATAAAAAAAAATAAATAAAACAAATAATTTAAAAGTAATTAAATTTGAATAATTCGTAATATAAAGCAATATTTATGAATTATCATACAAAGAAGATTTATTTAAAAGAAAGTCGATTTCCTAAAAACTAGTGTACTTTTACTTATTTTATGATTCATTTGATTAAATTGGAATAAACATTTAAAATACTGTATACTTTCAAGTATAAGAATTTGTCACATGGTAAATGTGTGTACGTTTCATATAAATATTTTGAGAGATTTGTATTCAAAATACATTTTCACTTGTAATCCTATTTCAGGTGCAAATAAATGCATGGGTGTAGAATAAACGTTTTTATCAATATTAAATTATATAACATAAAATTTCTGTTTACTCATAGTGTTTATTGTTTACCCGCATAAATACCCACAAGAAGGGTGGATAAATAAAAAAGAGCGTTTGTAAAACCCCCAAAATGATACACGAACATTATAATGTTACATAGAAATCACATGAAAAATAGAAAAAAAAATTAACAACATTTTCCAGATGCTTTATTGGTATCATCTGATGATAGAGTTACTTGAATGGTCTCTCCAGGGGATGGTCTGGCAACATCGCCACCCTTGTTTTCCAAGGCCTTATTAGACACAATACGGTATATTTCTGAGCAACAAATTTTCAATATAAATGGTAAGTGAGAACAATAATAGATAATAGAGAATTATAATAGTGACAACAAGAAATCACCTGTTAAAATGTTTTGGAATGCAAGTTCTACGTTGCTAGCATCCAACGCGGAAGTTTCGATAAAGGACAAACTGTTTTCAGCTTTAAAAAGTGGAGAGATGTGAGACTTAATGTTCTTGATTGTGAAACATTAAAATTACATAATTTTCGTGGAAAAAAAATGATACCGGCAAATTGTTTAGCCTCTTCGGTAGGAACTGCTCGCAAGTGTCTTAAATCACTCTTATTTCCGACAAGCATAATCACAATATTACTGTCAGCATGATCCCTCAATTCCTTCAACCAGCGGTTGACATTTTCATATGTCAGATGCTTAGCAATATCATAAACAAGTAGAGCGCCAACGGCACCACGGTAATAACTTGTTGAATATGGATAAAACGACATATCGATCAATTATTATCCTACCGAAATTCAGAGAGTAGAAGAACATCGGACTTACGCGCTTGTAATAGCTCTGTATCGTTCTTGCCCGGCTATAAACATTAAAAAGGAAAGATAAAGAACAAAAATCACCGAGAAAATAAATGAGGAAAAAAGTTAATTCGAATTACCAGTATCCCAAATTTGCGCTTTGATGGTTTTGTTATCCACTTGAATACTTCTTGTGGCGAATTCCACACCGATGGTGGACTTGGATTCCAAATTAAATTCATTACGCGTGAAACGTGAAAGAAGATTGGATTTACCAACTCCCGAGTCTCCAATTAAAACAACTAAAATGATTATTATTATTTTTTTTCGAAAAAAAAAAAAAAAAAAATGAAAAATGAATTAGTGCAAGATTACAACCATCTCTCTTCCGATTGTGACCCCAAGTTGTATGGCTTATGAAGATGACCAAAAATACAGCCATTCTTGACAACAGCACACAAGTCGAGTTACAACCAAATACTTTAAGCCGAGATGAATTAGAGGTTTTTGAGATGAAGTTACCTTTAAAGAGATAATCATATTCGTCGTCTTTGCTCATCTTGCTTGTGTATTATTTGTAAAACTGTACAAGATTAGATATAGAGGTATATATATATATATATAGTATTTTTTTTTTTTTAGAACTTCGCGAGCGTTCAAAAAGTTTCACGCAAGGGTTTGTGTGGCTTTGTCCCGACAAATTTATACTGTGTTAAATTTCCAACGTTCGGTCGTATCTTTGTAGTACAAAGTCATAAATACGTATGTAAAATACGCATACAAAAGTAAGTCATATTGTTATGTTGCATAGAACACGGGACATTCTTACGTAGACAATGATTATTTGTGGTATCACGACCGCCGTAGTACATATATGACAAGTTTCGGTTTACATAAACCCTTTAATTCAATGTATTCTTCCTCTCCAATTTTTGACATTCCTCATGGTAGTACCAAAACGACCACGTCGAATCTTTCTCCAATAGTAAATCAAACCAAATAATGTGCCAGCAAGATGACCTGCACTACCCACGTTTCCATGGGATTTTGTCCAGGTTCGATAAATGTCGTAAAATGCATATAAGCCCACAACAACGATAGCCGGAGCTGGAATTACAAAAAAGATTAGGAACGTCGATGACGGGAACGTAAGCGCGTAAAGTGAAGACAAGCCCATTATGCTTCCTGTTGCATTGAATGAGATGTTAATTTATGGTAGATCAAACGTAAAGCTGGGGAACATCGATCACAAAATGTTACCTGATGCACCCATTGCACTGACATAATGCTTAACGTTTTCTTTTCTTGAACGAGAAAAATATGTGTACGAGAGATGACCTAAAGAGGCAGTTAAAGCTGAACCCAAATAAACCAGCAGGAATTCTGTGGTCCCCAACATTTGTAACACCTTTTATATTATTATAATTGTGATAATTATTGTTTTCATTATTCGGTGAGTAATTTCGAGGAAGAGGAGTCAATTCGTAAAACTTACCGCTCTACCAAATCCCCAAAGAGCAAACATGTTCACCGCCAAGTGACCAAAGTCTTTATGGCTAAATGCACAAGTCAACACTGTCCACCATCGACTTTCTCTAATGTTATTGATACTGACGGTAAAATGTTTATACATAAAATTTAGGTACGTGATATTTCTATGTTCTTCATAGTTTAATTCTGCGAGCTTCCAAGAAAGGAAAACAAGAACATTAGCAACCATTATTTGAGAGACTATCCGTGAATCTGTTTCAGTGTTTCGAAATAGTTTTAAGGAATATTTAGAAATCCTATTTTTAGGAATTAATTTCTTAAAATTAGTGAAATATGAGTTAAGCAGGCGGGGGAATGCATAACCATGATCTGATGAAAAAATTCCGTGTTTCATTTCGGAAAAACCAAATCTAAAATTGCGACGTGGACAATTGAATAAAAAAAATCTTTGGTTTATCGACGAGTGTCCCATACTTGTATGTCCATAAAGATTTCTTGGTAAAGAATTAAGGTTAAAGATTCTAAAAACTATTTTCTTATCCATGTTATATGGACCAAATTTTAAATTTCGAAGTCGCGCGTGGTATTGGAAACGCTGTCCGCTCGGGATAACCTTGAAAAGTCTAATAAGAGATGGTAACATTGTCGAACCTTTAAATTCGCTCCTGTGTTCAACCTAGACAATATGAATTGTGGATTTTATAACTGTGGTCAAGGTGAAAACAATAGTAATCAAATTCGATGAAAAGTAAGACAATTCTTTATATTATTTAGGCAGGAGTAAATATGTATAACAAAGTCGATCACTGGACAATCAATAAGGTGTGTCACCTCATGCAAGATCAACCGATCAGAAATGTATAAAATTGATGGAATTAACGCGTATGATCAAAAAGAATTTCCAAGATAAAAATTCAAAAAATTAAAACTTTAAAACTTCAAATTTTTTTTCTGTGAAAAAAAAAATAATAATTCATTATGTCTCCTTCTATCGTCATACCACTTACTCATGCGTTGATTTCAGAATTTCTTGAATCCAACAAATACTACAACACGTTGAATGAATTTCGTAAGGAAGCCAAAGAGGGCCTGGAGGATAAGAACAAGATACAACTTGACCGACCGCTGCTTTCCATTATACAAGATTATGTGAAGAAAGAAGCCGAGAGATTGGTTTCGAATGAAAGGTGAGCGGGTGACCACGAGATTTTATTTCGTTGCTTAGTGTTTGTAATTAAATCTAAGGCACACTTTATTTATAGAAAAATTGACGAGGATTTGTACTCCTCCAAGGACACCTCATACCCGCGATATATCTGTGAAACCTTTTCTCAGATTCACAACTCAAACATTCTTACCATCAATCTTCAAAACGTTGCCTCATCTTCCTACGTTGACAATGATTACGAAACCACTTTCAGTCCAACAATAATCACTGGATCCGCAGACAAGACAATAAAATTCACTTCTCTACTCACCGGTGATACCTTCAACACTTTTGACTATCACAAAGGTGGCGTTCTTGCAATCGATTTTCATCCCGTTCGTTCAAATATCATGTTGTCAGCTTCTATGGATGGGAGCTGTGCGTTAACCGATGTTTCCACGATGGATGTTAAACAAGCATTTAAAGACCATCAGAAACCCGTTGTCAGAGCAAAGTTTTCTCCTGACGGAAGCATGATCGTAACTGCAGGCTATGATCACTCTCTGAACTTTTATAAAATGGACGGCTCTTCTAACGGATCAGGCGCCAATATCTTCTCACCAACAACTCCCCATAATTCATCAAATCTCTTATCCCCGGCTACCCCTTCTACACCGCTTCCTCTTTACTCCAAAGTTCACACCATAACCTTTGATTCAAAGATCGAATCACTTTGTTTTCTTCCAAACTCATCTTTCTTAATAGTTGGCATAAGAGAATCATGTTACCTTCATTACATAAACCTTCAACAAGATCTATTTGAAATTACGAAATACAATATGAATCTTAATGGAGATGATTGGGTGTCATTCACCGCGATGGATATCGTTCCTAGTCCAAACAATGACGGAAAATATTTATTGGTCTCTACAGATGACGAAAACGGTAGAATAATCTTATATAAGACGTTCGGTGATGCCACCAACGCTACAACAAATGGAAATGGTGTAAATCATTCGTCAACGACGTTAATCCAGATAGCAAACTTTTACGATGAATTCATTACTTTCAGCGACGATTCATACTCTTCCACTCTGTCCCGAAAACTGACGAACCCACGTCTTCTTTGGCACCCGTCCGGTAATTTCTTCTACTCCTACGGGGTAGATTCGATTATTCGTGTATACTCCCTACGCACAAAGAAATTGGTTGATCAGGTCAAAGGGCACAATGATGTGGTGAGAGGGATGTGGTATGATGAAGATAGAGATTTATTGGTCACTTGTGGATTTGATAAATCTGCTAAAGTTTGGTGCAGTGATGAATTGTCTAGTAGGGAATTGATCAAAGGGTTAAGAAGTGAAGAGGAGGAAAAGATAATGATGCTTGGATCAAGAAGAAATACCATTGTGTAAATGATATGATTTTTAATGAAATTCTTCGATTGTATATTATTCTGTAACATCCTTAATTTTATTATATTCAATTTGACTGTGCATGAACGCAATAAATCTCATAGCAAGCTCTATGTAAATTTCATATAAAAGTCCAGTTGAGTGATTTGTGTTCTCTTGATTTGAAATTAAAATCACGCGTTACATTTGCTGTTTCGGATAAATCAAACAATTAATAACCTTAAATCCTCAGAAATAAACTATATTGTGTCATCACCGAATTTTTTTTTAGTTTATATGACAAATGAACACAAGTCATCTAATATAAAATTTTTTTTATATTAAATCTAATAATAAATTTATTTTGATAGTAGCACACATAAATTCAAAGAAATTCAAAAAAAAAATTTTTTTTAAACATAAATAATGTACCGTATATTGTATATTAAAAAAAATCACCAGTTTATACATTAACTATATTTAAAAAAAATCTTTATTAATAAATTGAAAAAAAATAATTTGATTTTCAGATTAGGTTATTTTTCATTTTAAATTTTTAAATGATAACTATAGATTGCTTCACCATTATTTTAAAATCATATTTACTTATAAAAAAAATTTAAAAAAAATAATTGATAAAATATTAAGCAATATAAGTAGATTTGTTTTTTGGTTCGATTTTACATATTAAATTAAAATCAAAACATTTATTAAGATATTTATATTAAGATATTTATATTAAAATATTCATAATATTTAAATTGTAATTGATTTTTACACAAATGTTATATATTGGTATGAAAAATTAAATTTACATAATTTTGTCTGTTTCATATTGACAAAGTAAAATTAATAATAGTTTTATTTCAAAATAAAGATGTATTAGTAACTTCTTATTATTATGTAATGGTTATAAAAAAAAAATACTGTCTGTTATTAATAAAATATTGCCTTGTATAGATAATGGCAATCGTGTAACAATTAATATATACTGTATACAGTAGAATTAACTGGTCGATTTGCCTTCTCTCTATAAACTTCATCATGAAAGATTATATTGGATACGCTTATGCTTTTGTAACGTGTTTTTTTTATAACTGATTCTTTTTTTTATTTCGAACTATTATTAATACGTGTTTTCAGACTATTGGTTTAGGAGGAGTCTTTGGATTTTTGAAAGCCGGTAAAGGAACAATAACCATAATTTTATTCTTTTCGGACTATTCACTGTCTTGAATTCATGTTCAGAATAATCAATTTCAGGAAGTACAAGTTCTTTGGTGGCCGGGTTGACGTTTGGTTCTTTAGCTGTGAGAATTCTTTACTAAAGTTTTTTTACATGAGATAAGTTTTTGTTAAAATTCCAATGAATTCATAGGCATATGGTGCACATCGAGTCAGCAACAATTCAAAAAACGTTGGTCTAGCTTTGAGTAGGAGATCACCTTATATATTGTTCTAAGATTATTATATTATTCCTGATCACTTACATGTCTTCGTTCTACGCAGTTGTTTCGGTTTTGTTGCTTGTTGTGATGAGTTCCCGTTTTTACAAAAGCGGAAAAGTCATGCCTAGTGGTGTTGTCGCTATTCTCAGGTGAGTATGCGAATTAGAATTAACAAGTTTTTATGGAATAAAAAAATTAATAAGATTTTTTCATTAAGTTTACTTTCGGCTGCTCGTTATGCATATCTCTATCTGTCTTAAATGTTTATTTCCATTGTGTATAAGAAAAGAAAGTTTATATTTCTATTGTAATATATAAGAATTTTTATTCGTTCAATACCAATTGATAATTTTTGTATTGAAAAGGTAGTTTTAATAAGCATAATGAAAAAACAATTTATGTCTGAAAAAGAGAAATTCATAATCTTTAATTTAAATTTATAAATGTTATATATGTATATAATATGTATAGTGTGATATAGAATTTTTGAATTTTTCTTTTTTTTTATTTAATAATTTATTTAATCCATATAAAATTTTTTAAAATATTAATTTTTCAAAATCAGTCAAGGTGTGTTGCATTGTACCTCTGCCATTATTTTTCTTTCCTATTCTTCTATCATATTATAGGACAAGTTTAAATTAGCTAAAGTAATATTCTTGCATAAAGTCTTGGTCAATGTTTTTCTCCCGATTCTCCTAGTTAATTTGTCTGGGTAGTATCCTTGCATGGTACTTCTTCAATCAGTATTTTTTTCCTGCCAATTCTCATATTATATTTCCGCCTATATCTAAGTGGTATTTTCCTTTATTCTATTATTTCTTATGCTTAAATTAATAAGGTAATATTCTTGCATAAACCTATAATCAACCCAACATCTCCGTATAGATAATTGACCAAAGCTTTCTCATCACAACTTTACTGGTTTATCTAGTAGTGTAAAAAGTTTAAATATCGAGGTAATGTTTAAACGTATATTTTGCATTAAATTATATAATCACTAATTAGGTAATAAACTAATTTGAATGTAAAATACACTACCTTAGCATATGGTTGTTTCTTAATAGATAATTAATAAAAAAGTTTAATTATCAAATTATTACTTTTCATGAATTTTTAAAGTGTCATTTTAATTAAGAAGTATTACATGAAAATTTTCAAAGTTGATGTAAAATTGAGAAATAATTTTATATTTTCCTAAGAACTTTGTCAAATTCACATGTTTTTATTAAAATTATAAAATAAAAATTTTATATTTATTAATTTTATAATTAATTGCTTTTTTGGGGGGTTTTCCCCGTAGGTAAACATCATTTCTTTATTTGATATTGTATATAACAAGGTATACATTGTAAAAGAAACAACATCTCTTATATACATAAAGTAGCAAGTTAAATGCTAGCTTGCCTACGCATACACATCTAGCTAATATTGAAAAAGAAATTCAAAACAATACTATATACTAGCTGTGCCTGAATAACGGTTATGCCTACCTACTCAGAAAATTTGATGAAGTCTTTTTATATCTTTTGTTTTTTTGAATATAAGAAAATGAAAATATATACAATGATAGAATAACTAGAGCTGAAACTAAATCAAATAAACAATAAAATTTTTGACAGTAAAGTTGGTATAGCCTATACATGTGATGTAAATTATTTTGCTATTGACTCAATTCCCAAAATCCTCAAAAATAATTGCATCATGACTCAATTATTTATATGTTTTAATAGTGACTCAATTAATTGTGTCAAATAATTGTATCAATTGCACCAAGGATCTATGAATTTCAGCAACATATATACTTCCAACTAAATCATACCTTCATATTACTCTACCTAATATCTATACAAATGACACATGTCCTTGCTGCAACTTGTATACAGAAACTACTAATCATCTCTGACTTTGCAAACAGGCACTATCAACAATTAAAAAATCCTTACCGACTCACAAACACTTCTTAACAAAAAATTCAAAAATAACAAAAACTTTAACTCCAATCAAATTTCAACTACTATTAACTCTGCAATCCATCTAATTCACTTTGCAACAGGTACATTCCAACCTAAACACATATTTAACAATCTTAAACCAAACCAGCAAGATCTCAAAATTCTAAACCAAATCCAAAACGAAACTCTTGAACTTATATATTAACATATCTGGATTCCAAGAAACAAAGACATAATTGAAGAGGAAAAATTTCTTAACATCTCACAAAACACCAAATACAGGAAAAATAACAAAAATAACAACAAAAAACCTACACAACATCGACAAAAACCAACTACCAATTTCATACCTAATCACAAATCAACCCAACAAATCGAACTAACCAATATAACACTTAAACTTTTTTTTCAAAACTCGTCCATGTCTTTCCAGAACAAAGTAAATTATTAAGGAGGCATTAGCCCTCCAAAATTAGATAATTGCTTTTTTTTTCCTTGCTCAAAGGTTTTTTATCAGAAATATATCTAATATGGTGGTAACTAACATGTATAGCAATGTATCTTAACATCTCAATATCAATTATGTAACAACTTTACTCTATTAATAAAGATCATGAGAAATGTCTCACTTAATAGTAAAAAAAAAAAGACAAATATAAATAATAATATTTGTAATAAATTTTTTATTATTATTAAATTATAGAATTGATGATTCATCCTATTGAAAAAATAAAGAAATTAAAGTTTTTTCTATAACTTCAACTTCTTTAATTTTGATTGAAATAGTCTAATAAAATTTAAAAAAGATATATACAATTATAAAAAATCAAAGAAAGTTATTATTATTATTATTGTATATTGTAAAATCCACAAGATCTATTTGAAGATATTCTATAAGTTTGTAACTTACAATTAAAATAAGATTTTTTTTTAATTGATAATATTTGATTATATGTATTACAAATGTAAATAAACTTATAAACATTATTTTTTGTAATGTCAATATGTTGTTTTACAATTTTATTGTAAAAATTTTTTATATTAATATATTAAT
Organism: Acaulospora morrowiae; assembly: GCA_910591835.1. Lineage (NCBI taxonomy): Eukaryota > Fungi > Glomeromycota > Glomeromycetes > Diversisporales > Acaulosporaceae > Acaulospora > Acaulospora morrowiae. The sequence goes on along the minus strand of CAJVPV010003970.1, from coordinate 342 downwards.
CTTAAATATAAAATTGCTGTAAAAGAGACTATCAAAATTTTATATTCTATATAGATACAAATTATCAAAATAATTGTTTTGGAAGTTATATATAAAGAAAATTATTTTTAAATACCAAGATTTCATTATAATAGGTATTACTTTATTTTGAGATAAATAATAATATCTTAATATATGGCAAGTGTTTTTAAAAATTTAATTTTATAAACTATATAATTTTTTTTATTTTAAATAAAGTTATATTTATAATACTATATATACAGTATGAGTCATAAATTTTTGGAATTGGTTTTTTTAATATAATTTTTTTAATAACTATTTAAATATTATGAAAATTTATAG
>CAJVPV010003969.1:0-10562 GCA_910591835.1 Acaulospora morrowiae | reverse complement strand
ATCATTGGCGGCGCAATATCAACGATCAATGGTAAGAAGGCTTTTGGACTTGACCGATGAATAGATTGTATGGTGCTAAGCGTTGTCATCACAGATGGATCGTGGATGTCTACTGTCTGCACCTGTGAAAAGTGGACTGTGACCGGGGGCGTTCGAACCGAATCATCATTTGTGTGGAGTGTCGTGCAGAAATTGAGGACGTGCATTATTAAAAATCCCGCAATCTAAAAAAGAGTCATTGTCGATCAGATGATGATTAGTTGTACTCATCGACAATCACACGATGATGAACTTCTCCTCCACCTAACCAAACGATTTGTTACAACTTACAATCAACAATTTAACCCTGGAAATCATGGGGTTGTCAATTTTCTTCGCCGTCTCGGTCTCAACCGTTTTATCTTGTAGAGCTTCAATGATATCGTGCGCAGAGCTACTATTTATCTCATCTCTTTCCTTGGGCTTCTTTACCGGTCGAGTTTCCCTTATTCTCTTCAACTCGAGCTTGAGGGTTAACATGGCGGTATAAAAGGTGAACAAAAATACGCAATCATACAATAAGATGAAACCGGCCAAGAAGCAGAATTCCTGCAGTCCCGAGGCACCCGACATTGCACCCATGAATAACAAAGCGATCTCAATCAAGTAATCCCTCACGATCATAGGGCCGTCCTTGGTAACTCCAGCGATAACACTATCTCGTACATTATAGGGTACGGCCGAGGACTTCTTTTCTTCGATTTGATACAAACCCGACGCGGAGCTCATGGCATTGGGATCTGAGGGAGTAGCGGTAAGTACCGCCTTGGTGAGAGCGAATGGCTTCTCGAATCCCACGGTGATCACCAGGAATGGGATCGCTTCGCTGAAGATTTTAAACAGGAGAAGTGAAGAGTTAGATTTACAGGATTTCTTGTTTCGGTCGTAAGCAGGCGTTTCAAGTAAAAATACCTTAATAAGACCGGATTTACCGAGACACCGAACAGATTGATTGTCAATAGGGCGAACATGAAAGCAAAGAAACCATTGGATAGAACGCACATGGCTGGATGCGAAAAATGAACAGAGCGAGCGGATTAATATGCACAATCTCGTGGAATGAAAGAGAGAGAGAGAGAGAAAAAAAAAAGGGGGAATAAAAAAGATAGTCACCTAGTATATATCGGGAACCGATCTTTCTCATGTTGACAAAGAGTAGACCGAAGGTGCAATGCATTAAAACATATCCAGCAAAGATGACAATGATGTCTATGGTGTCTGCTTTCTATGGATGACAAGAAAACGAGATGAACAACACAATAACAATATAGAGAGAAATTATACTGGCTTCGTATTGTTTGAGATAGTGACCTGTATTAGTTCTTGAATGTTGGTGACGAGACTACCGGCAACGAAAGCCAGCCAGGCGAAAGAACCTTTCTCAGCGTGAGGAAACAATCGTTTACCATTGAAGACCACAAAATTCTCGACATTCAACCCGACCACCTTATCCTCCCAAGCATCAGCGAGATTAGCCATATAAGGACTGTTTGCATTAAGCGCGTAGTTCAACACCAGAGATGTGACTTTCTTCTCGGAGTCGATGTTGCCAATCGGCAGGGAATTTAATGCAACACACGTTTCATTTGATTTATAACATAAATCATCATTATAGTAATATTTGGCATGACCGTCTAAGATGAAAAGCTCATTCTCAACCCTTCTTCGAAACTTGGATACCAATTCCGACAATTTTTGATCTTCCCATATGCCTCCATCACCGCCACCAACGTTGCTTATCCTTGATTTAACTGCCTCGTGACTCTCTTTAGCCACCAGGCCCACTATTTCTTCATCATCTTGTTGAGTTGTGATTATGATTTGCTTTAACTGAAGTCTGACGGCTTGAGTATTGATCGACTCACGTTTTTCGGTTGTTACAAATTCATTCGAATTTGGACGAGAGATGGCTCTTACAGAATTGATTCTGGGGTAATTCTCGGTGTTAAAGAAATCCGATTCAATCAGAGATCGAAACAAAGATGCGTAGGCGAATGAGGCGATTATCAGGCAGAGCACGATCATCTCTATAGGGCTCCGAGAGGATTGTTTCGCGGTTGAATGAAGGAAATTTCTTGCAGAGAACATCGTATTAATTTTTTCTTTCGACGATTAAATCTTTGTGAGATACTTATTAGTCTGTGATGCAAACTTTTTCTTTCAACGCGGGATGTTTTTTTTTGTTGAGTGAGTATGTATAAAATGCTATTTACAAATAAGCGACAAATCCGTCGTAGGAAAGGAAATGTATTGTTTTTAAGAAATGAAGCAAAGATTATATTATATGCTAATAGTGGATTGTTTCGACTTTTTTTTTCAATATCAAATGAAAAAATGAAGGTAGAAAAAAAAAAATTAAGAAAAATTAAAAAATTAAAAAATATGCATATACATATATTGAATAAGAAATATAAAAAAAAAAAAAAAATTTCCTGACACGCCAGAGAAACACTTAAGTATTTATACTTATCTATCACAAAAATATACAAAGAAATATATATATATTGTGTATATTTTATGTATATTGTGTATGTAGAATAATATTAAAAGAAATAAAACAATGTTCATATAGTATATATAGAATAATGTAAACGATAAAGATTATATGAAGGTGTTTGGTTACACATGAAATTAGCATGCCACCGCACATCATCAGCTCGACATACAAAATTTTTTTTTTTTTTGTTTTTGTCATTCAGAATATATTAGTCCTGAATCCTAGTTTAACAAGAGGAAATGATATAAAGCTTACCTTTTATGCTACATTATATTAAAATAAAGTAAAAGATCAAAGAGTACCACATATCATCATTCTAGATACAGGTGGGCTAAAAAGTTTTTAAAGTATTTGAATAATGGAGCCGGTGGAGCCCGTGGAGCCCGCTTACAGCAAATGAAAATCTTTATGATAACTAAACCTGTTACTTGACGTTTATAGTCACGTGAGAGATAGTAAATGCTCGCTTCCTATTCCAGTGAAAGGTTTATCCAAGTTGGGAAGCAATTAAACTAGCGACACTCCTTAACGTCAATATCAAAAGGAAAGGTGAAAGCGGTCTTGACGTTTTGTCACCTCGAGTATGTAGCAGTGAAATAACTCGCTAACCAAATAAATGTCACCCGAAAGAATATTGAATGCTGTGATCAATGAATAGTAATATCGATGAATGGCACTTAAGAATGGTCATATTACTTACATACTATGAATACATGTGTTGTAGATTAGTAATTGTACTTCAGACCAGTCAGTGATGAAGCATGGGATATCTATCGGTGCATGGCAAATGCACAGACATTCTCACGAGAACCGTGTCATGGTCTTGGGTCAGCCTCGGATCCAGCGCCAGCTCTTACGACGACGATGGAGGATATTCAACATCCTGGGCGACGAACGACTAAATAACCAAGGAAGTAAATCCCGAGTGCATGATTATATTAGATCAATAAAGGTTATTCAAAATAGATTAGATACATTTAACGTTCATATTCAAAAAAAAAAACACTTACCAAAATCTAAAAGATCATGGAAGGAGATGATGATGACAGGAAAATGACAATTTGATGGTAAAAAAAATCATGGACGAGTGACGAGATCATGATTTTAGGAGAGACGAATGCCCTCATCCGTATGTATTATTTATGCAGAAGGTTAATCATAATGTCAACCGTCGACGATTACTCTTCGTCCGTTTGCTCATTCGAACACCGAGACGGATTTCAATTATTATTTTTTTCTCTTTTTTTTTGACCTGATGAGCAGTTCAAATTCGGGAAATGGCTAAATAAGGAAATTCATGCGCACCAAAACGTTATAATATTTAAGTACATGACTTCTAATTAATTCTAGTTCAAATTAGGTTGGCTCAAACAATATAATAAAAAAAGATTACATAATGCATTTGTCGTCGATTGTGAATCCAATCCGTCAGTTGGTAATAGGTGAGGTTAATATTCTGCGTGATGAAAGTGATGAAACAGGAGTTTCCTATTTAGGATACTCCTTGAAGCGTTATGTGTGACGGATAGGGATGGAAAAAGGTTTCAAGCAATCATCAGCTATGGAAAGTTCAACTTTATTTAATAAAAAATATATATATATATATATATATTATATAAAAACAAATTAACTTTTTAAAATTTGTTTATTTATTTTTACCGAATTTTCATGAAAGCATTCAGAGAATTTTTTTTATTATATAATTAAAATATTAATTATAAGAAAAAATTTTAATAAACAACTAGAAATAAATAATTTGCTTGGAAGTAGTGGTTCTCATCCCTAATTACGGAAGGTCCTTTTCATGGTTTGTTTCACAAAATTAACCAATCAGCAAGCAAGCAAGATATGAACTTGATTGTTATCGCATTGCAGTAAAAGTTTTGTAATCACACCAATCCCAAAAGCCTCAAATTTTCTAAAATCAAGTATTGAATTCGATGAACTTCATGTTTCGTTTTCATTCAATGATAAAATTCAGACATCGAACATGTTACTTGAGGAGCAATGACTGCAGTTCAGTCGTTGATCAGTGATCGCACGTCCTCTGATGGGTTCACCTTCTGACACGACAAGACCTTCGTACATTTCCTGTTGCCAGATTCGGCGGAATCCTGATGAATACAAAGAATGATAAGCTAATCTCTATCTGCATTCGAGATTATGTCATTAAATAAATTCTTGATCTCGACTCGAGCTACCATAACAGATTGATACCAATCGAAAAAAAAAAAAAGATCCTTAAAGAAAGCAAACAACAAGACCTATTCAAACTAATCGAACAAGGAATCACTCCTTCAATGAATGTGAAGAAAATCGACTTAACGCAATTTAGGTTTTCATATTATCGACGAATAAACCTGCTTTGTTGAATGACGCACCCGACTTAACTATACAAAACCATCTTAGTAAACTATTGGTTTAATGCGTAAGAAACCATCGAAACATTGAAGGAAAAAATCGATACTTTTTTTCCAAACAGAATGTATTGAAAAGTGGTTGACGTGCCAACTAACCATAAATAAATAACACGAGGATGAAGTTTACGTCATGATTCTATGGTTCCTGTAAAGTAGAACAAACGTCGTCTACAAATTCGTGGAATGCGCTTTTAAATAAATACCAAAATGCTTCAATAATGACTTATTCTGCCTAGCGAACATGTCAATCACTATTTCACCCTTTTATTCTGCGTTTGCGCAATGCCACGATTAACGAGAAATGCATATCTTTATTACATAATAATAACGATCACATAATCCCATCTAACAATTTTTTGAATCGAATCACGCTTGCTTATATCAAGATTTCTTCATGATCGATTACATTAGCCTTTTACATTCGAATATGGGCACGTTTCTTGTGCGAACAAAAAAGGCAACAAAAAAAGTATGCTTTCGAGATACACCTCATAGAAGGTTTCCAGCTTTATTTCTTAATGGATGCCCAAATTTGATAGATGCTTTCAGCGTTCACAACCTTAATTGGTTGCGGTAGAAGACGATCCTTGAAAAAAAGATCGGAACTACACAATCTACGCAATTCGCATTTGGTCAAGGATCATAAGAGACACGTGAATTTGAAATGAAAAATTTTGGTCACCGCAAAAATGCCCTTGTCACAATCGGGAGGTAATTTTGTAACATCAACAAATAAATCTCGAAAGAAAAAGGTTCTGACGAGTTTTTCCGTTTATTTTTCGTTTTATTCGCGTCTCCCTGAGAATTTGAGTCCGCAACAAGGTTAATGATAATAACGTTTGACACACCTTATCATCACTCTATCAACGCATTAGTCATCACTATGACCGTGCTCATCAAAAAAACCTGCCAAGTTGATCTGATTTACCTCACCTATTTTAGTGGTAACATGGATCCTTTTTTTACCTTAACATCTTACTGGTCTAGGGAAAAAGAAAACCGGTTAGTCACTTATGCAAATAATCTTTAAACTAGTCACATATGCACATAATCTTCAAACTAGTTCTGGGAAAATAAAAATCATGCTTTTTGTGTCGCTTTCAAAGGTCCTTTTTTTAAAATTTTATCCGAAAATGCATACCAAATCCAGTTACATGCAGAGTAGCTAACATTCAAAGTTTAATCGGCACGTTACGGAATTGTTAAACTCCATATAAGTACATTTTAAAAAATTCCCGATTCGTATGGCGTGCGTGAAAATTTGTGATAATGTTGATAATATTATAAATTTAATTTTTATTGAGAATACTCGGGTATTATATAAATAAAATTTCATATGATCTTAGAATGAAATAAGATTCATTAATCGATTCTTTTACATTATTTGGTTTTGATATACTGTATAATTCTTGTCCGTTTTCATACAATGGTCACTTTAATTTACCAAATAGACATCTGATAAAGAGTTTTTTTTTTTCTCAATTAATTTTTTCAAGAGAATTCGTAAAAAACAACCAATGGTAAAATTATGATCAATTAATCTTCCGATTTAATTTTCTTTTTTATATATCCTAAAATTATTATTATTATTATTATTTTAAGTAAATATTTTTTTTTTTTCTAAAATTACACATAGAATGTTTAAAATATAAAGATTTCGATAAATAGCTATTCAGTTTCAATTAATGTTATTTTCATCATATAAAAAATTTCTTGTAAATAAATCATGGATATTTTTTTCTCATAAAATACTAATTGTTTTTTTGGTTTATAAAACTTATTTAAACATAAAATTCTTTTTTAATAATAATTGCTTTATTAAATATACAATATAATTACTTTTAAATTATGTAATAAATATATATTGATTTGAATTTTATTAATAATTTAATTTAATTAAATATTAATTTATAAATATTTGTTAAAATATATACTGTATTTATTTATTTATGAATTTTTTATCAATTTAAAAAAATGGTGTTTTTTAAAATAAAATTTCAATATTTTTCTTGTAATAATTTGTTTAAATTATAAGAATAATAAAAATATATATATAAATAAAACCTTAAAAAGTTTATAATAAATATTATGCAAACTTAATAAATTAATAATTAAATTTGAAATTTTTTATTTATTAAAAAGTTTTTTTCAATGTTTTTATTTTTTTTTTTAAAAAATTACAAATTTATATTAATACAACAATTTAAATATTGATTAGTTATAAATTTTAAAATCAAAAATTAAAATAGTTATTAATTAATTTTTAAAAAATTTTCTTTTTATAATTATAATATATTAAATTAAAAAAATTATTATTATATATATATATATAATATATTGACTTTATAGACAATAATATAAATATATATATATATATAAATAAATATATTTGATTAATATAAAGAAATTAAATTAATTAATTAAATTAAATATATTTTATTTTTTTATTTTATTTATTTATAGTTTGGCACAAAAGTTTTTAAACTAATATTTTTTAATATAATTTAATTAAATAATTATTTAACTTAGATAAAAAACTTTAAATATATATTTTTTATAATCTAATAATAAAAATATTCAATTTTTATTAATAGTTAATTGATAGTTTTATTATAAAAATATTGTTTTAAATAAATTAAAAAAAAGTAAAAAACTATTAACTAGGTTTTTATATATAAATTTATATATAAATTATAGTTAAAAATTAAGTTTACTTAAAAAAAAAAACCTTTTTCCACTCTCTTTACTTCATCAAAAAATTTTTTTTTTAGAAAATTTTCTTTTCTTTCCCTTTTGCTTTCTCCATAAAGTGAAATGTATAGTATTTATAGCAGTTTAAGTCTAAGATATACTGATACCATACAAGACTCAAGCAATTATTTGACCTATTTGGAGAGCATTCTTGCTTAGGAAAGTATGAGCTAATTAAACCTACATATAATAGAAATCTAAAACAAGAAAAAAAAAGATTTTTGAATAAGGTCAACTTTTTTTGTAGCAAGGTTCTATATATATTTGACAATTATAAGCAAAAAAGTATTTTTTTTTTTTCCTTTTTTCCCTTTTTCCTTTTTCTTATTAATGAACTGTTTTTTCTTCCTCTTGAAGGTTTTCTTTTTAAACTTTTCTTTCTTTACTTTATAACTATTTTATCAACTCTCTAAAATATTAACACTTCTATTTTGATCAAGTACATATCTTACTCAAGCTGAAACTGCTTTTGTCAAAAAGTATAGGTCTTCTGATAAAAATCTTTTCTCTTGCTTAAAAGAGCTTAACTTGAAAAAGGCTATAATGAAATTATTTTGACTGGAAGTTGTAACAAGAATACACAAAAGTGATTAGAAATACTTTCTATAGTCACTAGTCTTTATACTGAAGTCTAAAAATATATGAAAAGATACAATAGATCATAAAAAGTGAAAATTCTCTAATATAACAAGCCATATATATAAGGCTTTATATGGCTGAGCCCTGGTTCTGACTGAAAAAAATTAGTCAGAAGTATATACTAAACAAATGCTTATATCCTAAATATCTGACATTACTATTATCTCCATATACTTAAGAAGAATTTTTATAAAATTGATTTTCTTGCTTATTCTTTTAATTCCTATCTATATTAAAAATCACGATTAGCTTACCTTCTCTAAAAGATCAATACAAGATAATTGTGTCATATTGGAATCAAAACCCTAATATAAAAAAGATTCATAGGCTATATTATAACAACAAACTGATTTCTAGGCTCAATATATTCAAATTTGATTCTTCTAACTACATCAAATAATTCATATCTTATTTCCTAATAAGTATATATACTGGTTAATAGTATAACTAATAGCTAACTATTATTTGCTCCTTCTCTTTTTCCACATAAGTTTTCAAAGTTTGTATGTGTTATCTTATTCTTGCAATAGGCTATAATTAATTTACTTTTGTAAAGATTGTTAATATAATAACTATAAATAAAAGTTCAAATAAAGTTTTATATTTAATACCTATTATAGTAAACCAAGTCTATAGACAATAAATTTTAAAGACAATATTTAAAGACTAATAACTTTGACTAGAGATATGCTATTATAAAAAGGCTTCTATATTATAATAGGTTTTGATAAGCTTTATAAAAATATAGAGAGCTTTTATGATTTGCTCCTTTACTTTTTTATTATTATAATTTGAAATTGACTTGTTTTAATAAAAAAGTCTCAAATTGATCTGGCCAAAATATCATATAAATTGATAATAGACTAATCAAATCTCAATATCATATATTACAAATATTTAGAAAAATTAAGTATCAAGAAAATTTCAAGGTTAATTAACAAAATCATTTATACTGTATATATCATATGATTAACCTAATATTTATATTGATTTTATATAGTTACACTGCATATAAAAATTTGATCATATTTTTTTTAAGTTGTTAGCTTTAGAGTTGATACACTATAACAATAACAAAAAAAAAATTATGGTTAGAAACTATAATTTTTTAAATAAAATATTTTTAAAAGATAAATTAAAATCAAAAAAAATAAATTTTAAATTTATAAAAAAATTATAAAAAAATTATTTTATAATTCTATTAATATTTGTTTAATAAATTATATATTAATTAACTTTAATAAGAATTTTTTTGTTTTTAATATTTGATTTATAGTTAATTATTTAAAAATTTTGTTAATAATTGTTTTTTTTTTTTGTTTTTTTTTTGTTTTTTTTGGGCTAAGTGCAATATATACATGGCTTTTGTTAATAATAATTTTTTTTTAATTTATTTAAAACAATATTTTTATAATAAAACTATTAATTAACTATTAATAAAAATTGAATATTTAAGACCTGTGGGTCTATAGCACAGTGGTTAGTATTCCACAGGTCAGATCATAAGATACCGGTTCAACTTCAGGTGAAGGCGGTTGAATAGAACTAATTTGGTATCTGGCACCATAACCAATCATATGCTGTTTCTCATATGAAGCCATTCACATGCCAATCCGATAAGGCGTTGAGATTGTGATTTCCCGTTAAGGTGTCGCGGTGTAACGATTGTCCGGTTGGTGCATGATGATCGTCGAGAAGTTCCCTCATATATAGGTTGTACAGGCCCCTATGTATGTTGTACCCAATAGGCTGAACCAACCCCTGGCATGGCAGACTCCATAACACAAAGAACACTCTAGCCTGGGGCTATTCCAATCCAGCGCTTGCTTAAAAGAAGAGGACCCGAAAAGGAAATCCGAAGCTGCAGGTGGTGACAAGGAGTATAATACCTTCTCTGAGGAACCAGGCGAAAAGTATTCGGGATATCCGGGTGTTCTAATCATTCCTATAAGGTATACAAGCTTTCCGCCTCATTGGATTAACAGGTTTAGATGGTTTAAAACTGGTGACAAGATTTCCATCCCTTGGATTAATCCTACCTGACATATGGATACATCTCCTAAGTGTAAGTTCGTATAAAAAGTTGGATTATAAAAGGTGGATATGTAAGCTATTACTAAAAATAGTTAATAGGCAGTATTAATTCTATATATAGAAGACATGAAAATGTAATCAAAAATTGAAATTGAGCTATATGTAGAAGACACTTGATGTCA
>CAJVPV010003968.1:0-10562 GCA_910591835.1 Acaulospora morrowiae | reverse complement strand
ACCTGGCATGTGGATTATCTACTTGATGTTTAAAATTCCGTATAGCTGGGTATGTCATAGTTGGTCTAGGGGAAACCAGGGTTACTGGAAACAGTGATCATCAGGTAGCATTAACTTGCATTTAGGATAGCAATAGTCTACTTTGTAAAGATGTTTGATGTAATGACGATGAACTTATGTTTAATAAATGTCTTGCATCTAATGCCCTTAGCCAATTAAAAAAAAAAAATCAAAAATCAAAAATCAAAAAGTTTTTTTTATTTAAAAGTAGATTACTTGAAAATTTTATTACATAATGTTAATAATCAATTCTATCCCCTTTTGCCACAATAATTACCTCACATCGTAATTTCATTGATCCTACTAAATACTTTATAACAATTTTTTTTATTTTTTGCCATTCCTTCTTCATATACACTGTTAATTCACTTTAATTTCGTGGATTTCTTTCTTCCACCTTTCTTGACCAATCCCTATAGATTTTCAATTGAGTTAAGATCAGGACTATTGGACAGCCAGTCCAATACTGTGGATATATTTTTTTCAAGAAAACTCTTTACTTTGCGACTTGTGTGCTTAGGATCATTGTTCTGTTGAAGCTGCCAGTTGTTTTTCATAAAGCTTTTGATTTCAAGAAGGTGCTCTTCAGTAATTTTAATGTATAAATCAGTATCCATCTTACTGGTAAAACAGTAAAGACTTGTTTTTCCATGGATTGAAAATTCACCCCATGAATGAATTTTTTGCTTGTTTTTAGGAATACTCCATGTTGATCTATGATGCTTATACCATCACATGATTGTGTTCCAGAACAGTTGAAACAATGTTTCATCTGAAAATAAAGTATTGAACCAATCATGAAGGTGTTTTTTTGCCCATTCAACTCTCTTCTTTTTTTGCTTTGATGTCAACATGGGCACTGCCAGTGGAAGGGAATTTTTATAACCGAGGTTAATAAGATACCTTCTAATGGTATGCCTAGAAACCTTGATACTATGTTTTGATAATTTTCAGGCAATACGAACCGTAGAAGCTGTTGGATTTCGCCAAAGATACTGATCAATGATCTTCGAAATATTGTTATTAATCTTTTTTAACCTCACTGCACCTGGTTTTTGCTCCAAACTACTTATCACATCAGGAAATTTTTTGAGCGGAAAAACTCTGCATATCTCCGCTGTCATTAGAGATCTCCGGAGAATCAAAAAAATATATATATATTTCAAAAATCTCCGAAAACATTTGCGAAAATCTTCAAAAATCTGCTGAGAAAATAAATTTTTGAAAATTTTCGAAATTTATATATATTTTTTTAATTCTCCAGAGATCTCTAATAACGGCAAAGATATGTGGAGATATATGGAGTTTCTCTGATCAAAAATTTCCTGATGCATGACCAATTTTTTGATATTGTAATATACTGTAGAGTAACTAATGTTGGTTCTCCACTGAATTTTCTGTGCGTTATGTATGCCTCTGTTCTATAATTGTAAAATTGCTTCCTTCTATCGTTTCTTTGGTGATTGATGCATTTTAATGACTGTTTCTCATAATAGGTTTTATCTAAGTGGTGCTGAAATGTAATTTACCTCTTCTGCGATACACAAAGTTTGTTTTCACAAGTTGGGGTCTTATATGCAAATGTGGCTTGGTTGTAGCATGTGATTAAAGTCACATGCAAGGTGTCCAAAAAATTATGATCACCACTGTAGATCTTAACCAATAAGATTTTATCTGGTTTTCAAACTATAATCCTCTAGGCAGTTTCTTAAATAAGAAAATATTTCAAATAAAGTAGAACCAATAAAGCTGGCTACTGAAACTATTCTCTTTTTATCTTAATATTAATGAAAAAGAAATTATACTTCTTTCTTTTGAAAAAAAAAGATATAATACTCTGATAAGTAATTTATTAGATATTAAAGAATTCTATTAATAAGTTTATAAGTTAAAACCAATTGTAAAAAAGATTTTATATTTATTAATTTTTTTGAAATCAATAATACTTAATAGATCAGTCAAGAAATATTGTTACTTATGTTGGTAATAAATCTTGTGATAGAATATAATTCTTAATATAAATTCAAATAGTTTATTTTTAAGTTAGTTGAATCCTAAATACAGTATATCAAGTATTAATAAGAAAACTAAAATATAAATAAGTGATTTAAATAAAGATATAAACTATTTATTAAAAAAAATAAAAAATAAATAGTTTATTGTTTAATTATGTAATAAAGATTTTTTCTACAAATATAATTTCAAGTATAAAACAAAAAATAGCAAAACATGATTTAGATAGCAACAAATATAAAGAAATTAATAAAAGTATTTTAGTTTTTTATAATAATAAAAAATTAAACTAAATTATTTTTAGATTTTATAAGTTATACAGTATATAGCTTAAAAAATATATTAAGTTTGTTTATATAAATATTAATTTTTTAAACTATACAATTGCAATAATTTGTTTAAGAGATATATAACTTTTTAATAATTCATAATTTATATATCAAGAAAGAGATTTTAATAAAGATAATTTTTATATAAACAAATAGAAAAGTAAAATAAAAATAATAGATATTTTTGCTGCAACACCTTCTACAAAAAGGTATTTACTTTTCATTACTTCCAATACTACTCTGCTTACCATATATCAAGCTATATTTGAAAAGCAGGCATATTAATTCTAATCCTAACTTGGAAGCCAATCTATATAGATTGGCTGCAGTGTCTTTATGGAATTAGATATTCATTTATTTCTAGGTAGCTAGAAACCATTTAAGACAATAATATAGATTTTTGAATTTTTTTTTTTTTTGTATTTCTTGAATAGTATCAAAAAAGTACAGTATTGAACCTTTTCTGAAAGCCTTGTGTTAAACTTTTTCTAGCAAAGAGAGATGATATTGTGCTACTGATATTGTATCTTGTTTTGCAAGTGAAAGTATAATAAATATAATAAAACATGATAACCATTTGCTCTTTTCAAAAAAAAAATAATAATAGATATTTTTAAAACAGAAAATATTTTTTTTATTAGTTAAAACATAAGTTATATAATATAACTGTTTTATTAACAGAAGAAATAATATATGATTTATCTTAAAACTTAATCAAAAAAACTATAACTGTAATAAAAAAATAAAAAGACAATAAAAAAGATAGTTATATAAAATACTGATATAATTAATTATAACAAGATTTAACTATATTGTATATATTTGAAAATCCAATAAAAAAAATAAAAAAAAAACAACAATTAAATTTTATTAAACAAAACAAATTATATTAATAAATATTTTAATTTTAAAAAAAATTGTTATAATTAACAAAAAATTTTTATGTTTTATTATATAATAAATTAATTAATATTTAAATTTATTTTTTATTTATTTTTTTTTTGTAGGTAAATATTATTTCTTTATTTGATTTGTATATATCAAGATATACAGTATATCATGAAAAAAACAATATCTCTCATATGTTAATAAAATAAGTTAAATATTAGCTTATATATAGTAACTATATGATTAATATTAAAAAGAAAATTTAAAACAATATATCTTGTTAAATAGTATCAAGCAGCTATGAATATCTACTCGATATTAAGAAAAAAAGAGTTGAGCAATAATAATATTAACTTTTGAATACATTTGAAGTAATTATATTTACATTGGATAAATGTATTAGTAACTATACTAGGTAGATCAATAGTGATTATCTTTGAAGAAATGTTAACTAATAGGATTTTAATTTAAAAAATATGATTGTTGATTAATTTAAGAGAGTAAGGTGGATTGGAAGATTTGTTGGAATTCTATTTGATTCCAATAGATAATAAAATATTAGTTATAAAACATTATATTTTCCAAATGAAATTATATAACTGAATAATTGTTTTATTAACTGTTTTAACCTAGTTGAAAAAGTTTGATATGAAAAAGATTTTATTTATAATGTCACAACACAGTTCAATTACTTGCTATAATATTTAAATTTATTTTTTATTATTAAAAATATAGTAGTTTAAATTAATATATACAAATATAAATTAAAAAAAATCATTTAATCAATTTTTAATTACAATAATTGAAAATTTAAATTTAAAATAATTTAATTTAATAAAAATTATAATCAGATTGATTTTAATTCAGTTTATATAAAATTAAAATGGATAGTTTTTAAATCAGATTGCTTTATAAAAAATTAAAGCTGATTAGTATTTGAATTGAATCAGTTTAAAAAAATAAATTGGTTTGGTTTTAGTTTTAGTTAAAACTAATTTAAACTAAACTGTTATAACCTTTACTTGCTATGTTACACTATAACAGTATATAATAATCTAATATTGGTTACTTGAAAACATTAAATATCTTTTTAGAATAAGTAATAGAGAAAAGATTTTTATTAATATAAAATAGAATTTTTAAATAATCCTTTGTATATAAATAATTATTTTTAAAGATAACAAAAATATTAATAAAAATTTCTACCTATAGGACACTTCTGCCACACTTGAAGTATGGGTGTGCCAAATTCTTTTTGTAACTTGGAGACAAACCTGTATAAAGTAGCTGCAGCATCTTTATACAAAAAGATATTTACTTCCTACCATCTCCAACACTACTCTGCTTGCTGTACATCAAGCCATATTTGGAAAGCAGGCATATCAATCCTAATCATGACTTGGAGGTCAACTTGTATAGATTAGCTGCAGCACCTTTATGTAATTAGGTATTCATTTAATTCTAGGTAGCTAGACACTATTCAAGACAATAATATAGATTTTTGAATTTCTTTTTTTCTGTATTTTTTGAATAGTGTCAAAAGAGTACAGGAGTTGGGCCCATTTTGGAGCCTTGTATTAAACTTTTTCTAGCAAAGAGAGACATATGTCATGCTATTGATATTGTACCTTGTTTTGCAAGTGAATATATAATAAATAAAATAAAGTGTAATAGCTATTTGCTTTTTTCAAAAAAAAAAATATTAATAAAAAATTTTTAGTAATTTTTTTTTAGATATATTATTTTTAGTAATTTTTTTTTATATATAATTTTAAGTAATTTTTTTTAAAAAGTTTAAAAAATTTTAAAAAATATCAAAAATTTTATATTATTTTAAAAAATTCTATAAGTTTTTATAATATTTCAGAATATTTTATTAATCAAGATATTAATCAATTATTTTTATATAAATAAAAAATATTTTTTAAATCTTATTTAATTTTTTTTAACTTTGCTTTTTATAAATTTTTTAAAAAACTTATTTTTTTATTAAATATATATAACTCTTATCCTCCTTTATTTAACTTATAATTTTTATTACAAAAAAGTCTTATTGTTTTAATTATATATATATATATATATATATATTTATTTAAAACTAGCTTAACCTTGCTTAGCAAACTTTATTAAAGTCAATATTTACATATATTTATATACATTTCTGTATATAAACTATGCTATAACATTAATTGATGAGTGTATGCTAAACTATATCGAGGTTTTCTAGATATCAGCTGTTGCTATCAACTTTTCCTAATGGATAGAGGTTGAAACTAATATGTCAAGGCATTACTATTGTTAATGTCACTAGTATATAAATAAAAAAAATTGTTTCTTATCATTTTGTTTGTGTTTTTAACCCATCTTTCTAGCAATTTCCTCTTCAGGTTCTTTTTTCTATTTGCTATTATTTCTTCTTTTTTTTTGTCTCTTTTGATTTCTGTTTGATATGATTCATGTCTTTGCTTTCTTTTGTCCACTCTGCTGATGTTGTTTATTTTTTCTTATTTTGTGATTTCTTTACATCTTTTTTTTCATAACTTATTAATTACTTTTGTTGTTCTCTCCACAATTATTCTGCATACTTCTTTTGTTTTTTCTCTTGCAAACTGATATATATATTGGATTATTTTTTTGATCAGAATTTTTCTTACTATATAGTTTCTTGTGCACTCCAAGTTTGTAATTAATGACATTTTCAGTTTTGAGTCTTCTTTTTCTTTCCCTTTGTTACAATTTTTTTGACACTCTTCAGTTTCTTCTTTTATTATCTTTTTGTGTTTTTCTATTATTTTGTATTGCCAGTGTTTGTGCATTAAGTGCTCTAGGCTTTCTCTTTCCTTGCATCCTGGACATTTGTTTGATTTGTAGATATCTGGTCTTCTTTCTGCTAGCCTATCCAGTATAGGAAGTTCACCATTTAGTAATCTGTACCTGATTCTTCTATATATGTAATCTTCTTGGCTTGTATGTATTTTAGTTATTCTGGATTGGTATTGCGCTTCCCAGGTAAAGTATCAGTCTATTTGTAGCTTGTCTCTGTACTCAATCCATACTCTGTTTCTACTCTATGTTATCTAGTTTGCTATCCATTTGGTGTTTTGCATGTTTTTAAGAATTCTTTGATATTTGTGTCTAGCTGGTATCCTCTCCAATTTAGTATTTCCCATGCTGCTGCTCTTGAATTGGCTGTTATAATTGTTTCATCTCCTTTGTTTGCTCCTTCTTTTGCCAGTTCATCTGCCTCTTCATTGTTTTCTTCTTTCTGATGTGCTTTGACTTTAATAAATGTTGTTTGTTCTTATTTTTCTTTGATAATTCTTTTAATCAAAGTTTTTGTTATCCAGTTTGCGCTTTTATAAATTTGGCAGCTTCCTTTGTCTTCTTTTTGAATCTCTTGAATAGCTGCCTGACTGTCTGTATATATTTCGACTTCTGCTTGTACTGGGATTGTGACTAGCATGATTAAGATTACTATCAATTCTGCTCTTGTCAATGATGAAAAATGTTCTGTACAATCTGAGTATGTGACTTTCTTTTCTGTTTCTTGATTGGTTATGTGTCATCCCACTCCTATCTTGATTCAGTTGGTTGTTTCCTGAATCATTGAGCTATCTGTATATGCTTTTATTCTTCTCCAGCTTTCTGTTTGTTCAGTTATTTTGGCTAGTTCTTTTTTATTTGAGCTGCTGGTTTGTATGTATTTTGTGATTTTGTCTTCTATTTCTGTTTGTTTTCTACCAATTATGACGCTAATTCTGGTTTGTGTTTTGTTTTCTAGATTTTGTATATTGTGCATTATTGTGTCTGATGATGTTTGTATTCTATCCAGGTGTCCTAAGATCTGACTGTGGAGCTTTGCACTGTGTTCAGTTTTGGTTACTGGAATAATTATTGCCTAGTCTATTTTGATTTCCCTGGTACATCCCTCTCTTGTGTTGTCTCTGTAGTCACACCCTTAACACTTGTCTATAGGTGAATCTTATTCTCTTTGTCACATATGTTGTACTCTTACTTTGTTATCTATTATTCTACATCTGTGATCTATTCTTCCAATATGTATTTATTGGTTGATCATATATGCCAAATATCTTTGTTTTTGAATATTATGGCTTTTTGCTGCTTCTAGCTAAGAGATTGGATTGGGTCTTGTTAAATTCGTCAGTGTAATTGTGTACCTGTTTTCTAAGATGTCTGGTTGGCTACATTCTTCTCTAATCTTGGTAAACCATCTTGGCTGCTTGCCAGTCAGTTTACATCCTGTGGCTGCTCTGATTTGTCTCCAGTTAAGCATGTGTGTTTGTTGGGCATTAGTGATCTGTTCGATGAACATTAGGTTGTGCTTTCTGATGTTTTTGATATTTTCCTTGCTTTACGTTTGCCCCATAATGTTTTTAATCATGTGCAATTCTGTGCTGTCATGTGTTTGTATCAGGCTGTGGTCTTGGTTTTGTTCTACCATGATGTCTTCCTCTTTGAGAATCTGTAGGATTTGGCTTGTTAGACATTTCTTAGATTTGTGATCATTGTTTCTGACTGAAGTATGTTTTCTGGTGTCCATGTTCGATTTTGTAGGTGTTGCAGTTTTCCTCTGATTAGTGCTCTACACAAGTTGTTTTTGTTCAGATTTGTTATCCAGTTTTTGGTATATAATGCGAATTGTCTGTCTTTTGTACAAAATAGTTTGTATCCTGTATGAATATATATGCTGCTGTTTGGGACAATGCTCGAGACTCCAATTTTGTATTTGAAGGCTTGCCTAATTTGACTATTCAGGATGTTAATCTCTTGATTTGAGAGGACTGTGTCTTGTAGCATATATTCTATGGCTGACATCATGACCTGATTCAGAATATATCTGTATTGTTTGTCCATGATTATGGCTCTTTTCAGAATTTGTGTTGTTGTTTTCACCTTTTGTCTAATCAGTTCATGCTGGTGCTTTTTGTTACCTGTTGCTATAATCCATATCCCAAGGATTCTTATAGCTTGTTTGGCTTCCACTGGTTTGATTACTTGGTTTTGGAACTGAAGATCTTCTGTGTCTTTACTATTTATTGTGAGAGGCACTGCTTTTTCTGGGTTGACTTTAAGATTAGCTAGCTTTGCAAATTGTTCTGTGGTTTTGTTGATCTTGTCGATATGCTCTCAGCCACTTGCTATCCAGATTGTATCATCCATATATGTTATTGACAAGATATTGTGTTCTTGTTTTCTCCATATATTTGGATTGTTTGTGGGTTTTTAAACTGAAAACTTGTATCCTATATTTTCTTTTCCTACTCTGCTAATTAGTGGATCATAGTAGATGCACCATAGCAAAGATGAGATTGTATTTTCTTGGTTTATATCTTGTGCTGGTTTGAAACTGTCTGTAAGACTATGACATGTGATAACCCTGGTTTCTCTATTGTTGGTTAGATTTTTTAAGATCTTGTTGATAGTTGTCAGAACTTGATTCTCTATAAAGTCTTGCTTAAAAGCTTTGGATTTATTGAATCATAAGCTTTGCTAATGTCCTGGCTTAGGATCCAGCATTCCTTGTCTAGCTCTCTTGCCTCCTCCAATATATTGTTAAGAATACTGATTGGCTCCATTGTACCTCCTCCTGGAAGTCCTGCCCAGTTGAGAGGTAAAAGGATTTCGTGTTCCATTAGTATGTTACTTATTTTGTTGTTAATAATTTTGATGAATGTTTTTTTAATTGTTTCTAACAGTGCAATTGGTCTTGTACAGTTTAGATCATATTGCCAGTCTGCTCTCTTGGGAATTGAATAAATATTGATTTTGTTTCACTGCTTTGGAGTTTCTGTTGATTTCAAGATTCTGTTAAAAATTAATATAATTCTCTTAATTTCTTTACTACCAATATGTTTTAGCATGGCATAGTTAAGCTTGGATCTTCCAGGAACAGACTCAGCTTTTACTTTGGTAATAGTGGCCTTAACTTTGTCTATTAATATTGGTTGTGTTATTGGATCATACCATGTTGCATCAATGTTCGGTTGTGGTATGTATTCTTTCTTCCATTTGCTTCAGGTCTCTTTGTCCAGTTCTCTGATTTCTATTGTAGAGTTTGAAAAATGTGATGTTATCTTTCTTTTGATTTCTTGTGGGTCTGTAATGACATTCATATCTGGTGTTTTGTTTATTAGTTTGTTCATTGTGATGCATGTTCTTTGCTGACTCAGAATTGTACAGATTATTTTTTTGGGATCATGTTCTATTCAGAACATTTTTTCTTCTATTTGTTGTTTGATGATGGCTCTGTTTCTTTCTTGATTTTCTTTTTGCAATAGATTTCTTGTTGTCTTGTATATTTCTTGTAGTCTTGTATATTTCTTGTACATTGTGAAGCCATTCTTTTGTGATTGCATTTCCAGCTGGCCTATATATTTGCGTGTCATTATTGTTTTTATGTTTTTGTTCAATTTCATCTATAAGTTTAAAAATTGCTTGCTTGGCTGTGTTTGGGTCACCTTTATTTTTAAGGAGACGGTTTTCCCATGTGCTGATCTTCCTAAGTGAAAGTAGATGTTATGTCTTTTCAGGTAGAGCTAGTTTTTTCTCTTGATAATGTTTTGGGTGTTTCTGTTTCGTAATGTATTGATGCATTGCTTTACTGATAATGTGACATGTGATGTTTTTCCAAAGTTTGTTGCTATCCATCTCTGCTGTGTCTTGTTTTGAATTTTGCTCTATAATTTGCTTTTCTATTTGTTGTTGGAATTTTTTCCATTGTTCTGGACTGGTGTTTTTGGAATTGAAGATGATTGTTTTTGATAATTTTTGTCATCTCTCCTATTGTTGGACTATTTTAGTGACATTGACTTTACATGTGCAAATGTCATGATCACTGTGTATGAGCATGTTTGATATAGTAATATCTGCATATACAGTCAACTCTCTCTAAGTGCAACCACCTTGGGCTGCCAAATTTCTTGCACTTAGGGAGTTTTTGCACTTAGAGGTTTTGAAATTTTATTGGATGGTACACGTGATGTGGTGTTCGTGATGTTCGATTGGATAAAAGGTTAGGCCGATACTGGTATAAGCATTACCATATCCATTTGTTGTTTTTTCATCATGATATCGTGATAAAAAACGATAAGCGCTTGGACTTGCCAACAGTATGCAGGCATTTCATCAAAGACATTGATCGTGACCAGTAGGAAGCTGATACCTGGGGATTTCTCTCTTTTTGCCTAGTGAGTGTGTTTGCCACCTTCCTTGTTGCATAAATGTGCCACGAACTAATTAAAACTTTCCCAT
>CAJVPV010003967.1:0-10562 GCA_910591835.1 Acaulospora morrowiae | reverse complement strand
TTTCTTTTAATAGGGATTGGTAGAGCCTTGGCAAATTAGTCAAAGATATATCAATAAATTTCTTTTGGCAATAAGCCACACGGTAAGGGTAACCTTTAGTGAGTTTAGAGAATAGATAGTTTTAAATTTTGTAAATTACAAAGTTGTATATACTCAAACCAATATTCAATAAACAAGGTGTAAGCTACCCATTAAAAAAAAAAAAAACTAATTGGATTTTTTGTTGAATTCTAATTATTGTGTTTTTAATATGATACTTATTATCTAGCCAAATATATAAAAATTGTGAATAATGTTTTTAGTCAATTCTATAACTTTTTTTAGATTGGTTTCTATATATATTTTGTTAGATTCTTTATTCTTACTATTGATTATTATAAAAATGGATTTTTTGCTGTTGATTTAAAAATTATTGGTTATATAAAACTGATTTGTTTTTTCTAAAATTTAATTGATAATTTGTTTGAAATATATAATTTATGTAATATTATTTATATATTGTTATAGGAAAATTATAATGAGTTAGTCGTTTTAATCTGTCTCATATCATATAATGTAGAGGTATTGTTTTGCTCAAAAAAAGTATATGAATTTGGTTAAAGTTCATAATGCTGATTGTAAGAGTTTAACTGTTTCCACCAGTTAAAACAATGAATCAAGTTTATAACATAAGTAAAATATCAAGATAAAATTTAGAAGTGAATAATTAAGGAGAAAACTCAATTGAGAGCTTTATTAAGATAAAATCCAAATCCTTAAATACATATTTTTCCCAATATAAATAAATAAAATAACAATAAAAATACATAATATAATATTATATAAATATAATTTGCATAACATTCTGGAACACCTTATAGGAACATATTTATACATAAAATATAAATAATAATAAAAGAATAATAGATATAAAACAAAACAATAACAAATAATAATAATTAATAGATGCACAACACATTAGTGTGTCAATCCTGTTACCCAAATATAGCAAAGAAGAAATTAATTAATATGTGATATACCTTGACATTTCAGATAGTAGCATGTGTTTCAGAGTCATGTGATTATCACAGGGATATAGGATAGGTGATTTTTGTTACACTCCCTCCTCCTTAAGAATGAGATATCCTTGTCAATTCAAATTTCATGACTTTTTCATTAGCATTTGTGAGATTTCCTAAAGTTTCTTATGTTGCATCATATAATGAATATCTTAACCATTTTATCAAATATTGAATCCTTCCTCGGATGGTTCTTTTATCCAAAATAGTTTCAACTTTATACTCCTCAGAGTTTGTTTCAGGAATGAAGATTGGTGGCAGTGGTGTTACTTGTTCAAAGTCAGGTGATGTTTTCTTATAAGGTTTTAGCAAAGACATGTGAAAAACTGGATGGATTTTCAAAGTATTGAGCAAATCAAATTTGTAAGCAGCAGATAATACGATAGCAGAAATGGTATATAATCCAATAAACTTTGATGATAGTTTCCTCGCAGATCGATTTTTATCCACAGGGTTGTTGATGTTTTTGGTAGAGAGCAAAACCTTGTCCCCAATTTTAAATTCCATATGTTGGTGATATTGATTGGCATATTTCAATTGTCAGTTCTAAGCTTCCATAAGTATATCCTTGACAATTTTAATCATGTTGTCCCAGTGGTTTGCAAATTTAGTGACAGCAGGTGTAGTGTTGTTAACTTCTTGTATGATGGTCACTGGTGTATTAGGATATTGTCCACAATCCAATTCAAATGGTATAAATCCAATAGAAGCTTGTTTGGAATTATTGTAGGCAAATTCAACAGCAAGCAAATATTCATCCCAGTTGTTTTGGTTGTATATAACATAACTCCTTAGCATTTCCTTCAAAGTCCTGTTGAGATACTCAGTTTGTTTATCAGTTTGTGGATGAAAAGTAGTTGACATAGCAAGTGTTGTTTCCAATTGTTGAAAGAGACTCCTCCAAAAGTGACTGGTAAATTTTGTATCCCTATTAGATACAATAGTTTTGGACAATCCATAGTAACGAAAGATAGTATTGAAGAATATTTTTACAACCTCAGGGATGATAACAATTGTATGTAAGGGTTGAAAGTGAGCTTGCTTGGTGAGATAGTCCACAAAAATCACAATTGCATTATAGTCTTGTCGTATTGTTGGTAGTTGTACAATGAAGTTAAGAGAGATGTGCTTCCAGTGTTTTGTCAGTATGTCCAATGGTTGCAGAAGTCCAGTGGGTTGTTGGTTTGATGGTTTGTTTTTTTGGCAGATGTTGCAGCTGTTTATATATCTTTTTACACCTTTGATCATTCCAGACCAATAGAAGTAGTATAAAAGATTTTCATATGTTTTGTCAATTCCCAAGTGACCAGAAATACTGTTTTCATGATGTTCGTGTAGCAATTTTGTCCTCAGTCCTTTATCATTTGATATTACAAGTCAATCATTCTTTTTCAGGTAAATTTTATTATCCACAAGTAAAGATGGGTCCCTAAAGTATTTAGCATATAAAATTTACGTCCCTTTATATCCACGTCCCCTAGAGGACATAATTCCTAGCTCTTTACTTCAATAGGGACATAATTCCAGAAATGATTTGTATAGATGCTTAAAACTATAAAGAACCTTTGTAGGTAGTTTTTTTTTATTCCTTAATATAGAAATATAAATTTTTAATAGTAAGGGACATTTGAATTATGTTCTCACAAATAATTTAGGAACCCATCTTTATCCACAAGTTTAAAGTTTCGGGCACGAGCCAATTTCTTTTCAGTTGCTTTGATAGAGTGTTGCAAGGTTTCCTAAATATCATGAAGATATATGTCTCCCAAGTATTTTTTCTTCAATTTTCCTTAAGTTGTATGATAATAGCAGAGATGTCAGCAAGGTATGATTATCGTGAAAGTGTATCAGCTACTACATTAGTTTTCTCAGTCCTGTATTTGATTTCAAAATCATTTGCTTGCAAGATTTCCAATCAGCAGGCTTGTTGGCGAGATAAGTTTTGTTGAGTTTTGATAAATTCCAGAGAAGCATGATTGGTAATGAATGTAAATCTTTGACCCTTCAAATATGGTCTCCAAAGTTTGATGGCATGAACAATAACAAGAAGTTCCTTTTCATGTACAAGGTAGTTAAGTTCGGCCGGTATGAGCTTTCTTGATTCAAATGCAACAGGTTGTTTCCTATTTCCTTGATCCTGTGATAGTACAGCACCAATAGCAAAATCAGAAGCATCGGTAGTAACAGTAAAGAGTTTGGTTGGGTCAGGTAGGAGCAAGATAGGTGCAGAAGTAAGGCAAGTTTTTAATTCCTGAAAAGACTTTTTCTCAGTTATCCCTCAAGAGTATTCCTTATCCTTATAGAGAAGAGCAATGAGTGGAGAAGCAATGGCAGAAAATCCTTTAACAAATTTCTTGTAATAATTGACAAGACCTAGAAAAGATCTCAGTTCAGATATATTAGTAAGTGCAGGCCAATTTTAAATGATATCAATTTTCTTGGAATTCATAGTGACTCCTTGGGCAGAAATAAAATGTTCTGTATACTTCATACAATTCTTGATAAATTCATATTTTGAGATTTTGGCATAAAGCTGGTGCTCCCTTAAAGTTTATCAGATAGTTCGGATGTATTACAAATGTTTTTCCTTTGTTTTGCTATATATAAGTAATCATCAAGATACATAATCACAAATTTGTCCAGATATTTACAAAAGATATTGTTCATCAGGGTCATAAAAGTTGCAGGTACATTGGTAAAATCAAATGGTAAGACAAGAAACTCATAGTAATCATAGCATGTCCTAAAAGCTGTTTTTGAAATATCCTTCTCCTTGATGCATATTTGGTGATACCTTGAGTACAAATCAATTTTTGAAAAATATTTGGCTCCCACAAGATGATCCATGAGCTTGTCAATCCTTGGCAAAGGATATCTGTTTTTGATGGTATTTTTGTAATACACGGTAGTCCACACATAGCCTCAATGATCCTTTTTTTTATGGACAAATAAAACTGGTGCTCCAAATGGTGAGACAGATGAATGGATAAATCATTTTTGTAAGAGATTGGTAAGTTGCTTTTGAAGTTCATTCATTTTCAAATATAATAGGCAGTAGGTAGGACGAGATGGTGGTTCAGATCCTGGTACAAGATCAATGGCATGGTCCACAGCATGTTTGGGTGGTAGCTTATTGGGCAATTCAGATAGAAAAATATCTTTAAATTCCTTTAATAGTTGTTGGGTTTTAGGCAAGTAGTTGGTAGATTCTTCAGATTATATATTGGTAGTTGTACATACAACAAATAATTCATCAAATGGTATGAT
Source organism: Acaulospora morrowiae (assembly GCA_910591835.1). Lineage (NCBI taxonomy): Eukaryota > Fungi > Glomeromycota > Glomeromycetes > Diversisporales > Acaulosporaceae > Acaulospora > Acaulospora morrowiae. Next base: position 6,237 of record CAJVPV010003967.1, on the reverse strand, counting down.
TTTGGCAAGTTGATGGCATGACACAAAGAGAGAATGGCATCCCAGTGGTGATTGTAGTTGCGCAAAGCTAGCCTTGACAAGAATGGTATGGGACCCATAGTGGAATTGTATGGTGTTTTTTCTCCAATCAATGTTAAAATTGGCATGAAATAATCATGGTTTTCTTAGAATTAGGTTATATCTTTGTAAGCTTAGCACCTGGGCATCAATTCCAATGGTACAATAGGCTCCCAACTGCAGTTCCTTAATATCCACAACACGTGAAATTTCCTTTTATATCCTATCAGCAAGTGAGATGGAGAATGATTAAGTTCCCTTGGTAGCAAATTGCAATTTGTTGACAAATTTTTTATCAATAAAATTGTGAGACACTCTACTGTCCAACAAAATCCAAGCAGAATATCCATTAACCTTCCCTTTAAACCTCAAAAGATATTCTTTATTGTCTTCCAAGTATGTAAGTTCAGCATTGTTGTTTTCAGATGATTTGTTAATTGTATGTTCCTCCACATTGTTAAACCTTGGTCACAAGATTTATTGTTGTTGCATCAGATATGATGCACAGCATTCCTTTGCATAGTGTCCTGGTTTTCCACAGTGGTAGCAAGATTCTTTCCTTGGTAACTGCTGTAATTGAGTTTGATTTTCCCTTCCTTTTCCTTTCCAACTGTTGTTTGTTCCCTTGTAGATAGTCATGTGATCCAATTCTATTGGTATAGATTGATTCAAACCAGTGTGGTATGAGTTGTAGAATGGTTTGCTGTGTGGTAGCATCCTTTTAGAAGAAGAAGAAGAAAAATTTTCCTTGGTGGGCTTCTCTTGATTAAACATAGCATGGTTATAGTGAAGTGTAAGTTTTCAAGTATCCTCAAAAGTTTCCAATAATTGATAGTTAACCTCCATTTGTGTCATGGGTTTAAGTCTATCAATAAAGTATGCAACCTTGTCCAATTTATCCATGTTGTTAATTTGTCCCACAATATTTCTGAAAGTGACCTCATATTTATATATGCTTCCAGTTTGCTTGAGTTGTTTGAGTTGTTTGTGCAAGACTTGTTGATAATTAGGTGGTTGAAAGGCCAGTATCAAAGCGATAGAGAAATCCGCCCATTTAGTAAAGGCAGGTTTCTCTCCAGAAGCAACAATTTTGTTCATGAACCAATATAAGGTGGCTTCTTGAAATCTGGTGGCAGCATAATGGATTTGAGTTGATTCAGCTTTCAAACCTTGGGCATAAAAAATGTTTTGAACCTGAAGAAGCCAAAGAACTACATTTTTCTTTGGATCATCAAAGAAGGTAAGGATTTTCACCACAATTTTTGGTGCACTGTGTTCTTTCTTAAATATTCCAATAAACTCAACAAATTGTTCCTCATTCATAGTTCCTGATTATAGGTAGTATAACAAAGTTTCCCAAGTTAGTATATGATATTCCAAGTGCAGATACCTTCCTGTATCTTGAAAAGTAATGTCCAAAAGTATAGGTATGTTTAAAACGTGTTTGTGTAATCTCAGGTGATGAATTATATATAGCTTTTGCTGCTACCAAGTGTAAGAGTTTAACTGTTTCCACTAGTTAAAACAATGAATCAAGTTTATAATACAAGTAAAATATTAAGATAAAATTTAGAGATAAATGATTAAGGAGAAAACTCAACTGAGAGCTTTATTAAGGTAAAATCCAAGTCCTTAAATATATGTTTCCTCAATATAAATAAATATAATTTGCATAACGTTCTGGAACACCTTATAAGAACATATTTATGTGTAAAATATAAATAATAATAAAAGAATAATAGATATAAAACAAAACAATAACAAATAATAATAATTAATAGATGCGTGACACATTAGTATATCAATCCTGTTATTCAAATATAGCAAAAAAAAAATTAATTAATATGTGATACACCTTAGCATTTCAGATAGTAGCATGTGTTTCAGAGTCATGTGATTATCACAGGGTACAGGATAGATGATTTTTGTTATACTGATGCAGATCAGTTTATTGATCTTATATTCTAACTTGTTACTTCTTATATAGCAATTCTGTTAGCTATATGACATTGAAGTAAAATTATAAGGCAAAGTTTATTAATAAAAACAGTTTATTAATTATTTATTGTACAGTTCTATCCTAATTATCTCTTCTTTTTGAATATTCTCAAGTTACTTATATATATTTTGACTTTATACTTATTATATATATTGTTATATTACAAGTTTTAGATGCCAAGGATAATATAATTAAATATAAGAAGTGTTTAAAAGAAGGATATAAGGTTCAGCATAGAATTCTTGTAGTATAAGACTTTATGTCCAAGTGATTAGGGTTTTTTAAGAATTCCTTTATTAAATAAATCCTTTAATCTTTTATAAATAATTAGAATATCATTTGACCAGCTTTAAACATTCAATAGTAAAGTGGGCCATTTTCATTACACCAATTACAATATATTGCTGCTTAGCAACTCAATGGCAATTAGCACCACAAGAACTGTTCTCCTTATACAATAATAATGTACAAGCCTGCCAAAAATATTTATTTCAATTAATTTATAAAAATAAGAGAATTTATTAACAAAGAATTATTAAATTTTTTTTTTTTTTTAACTCAACTAGCTAGGCCTTGCCTAATGTGCTTTATTTAATTTACATATGTATTTCTTTTACAAGAGTTACTATCTATAAACTATTCTAGATATATGTTAGGCTATATCGAATTTCTTCCATATCAGCTTGTTGCTAATGACTTGTCCTACTGGTACATGTCAAGGCTAACATGTCAAGGCTCCATCAGTATTGCTATTGTATAAATAAAAAAAATTAAAATTAAAATTAATAATGTTGTTTTCCTGGTCCAGCCAGCTCTCTAAGAGCTTTCGCTGCATATTTGATATCTCCTTCTGTCTATTTAATACTTCTTGTTAATTGGATTGTGTAGTGGATCGGTTATCTTGTGAATACCTTCTGTTCTTACTTCTCTTATCTATCCTACTAATTCTTTCATTCTTTTCCCATTGCTGAAAGCGTTTGCACCTTTGTATCCATAGCTTTTGTAATGCTTCTGTCATTCTGCCTGTTGTTTTCTTCAATATGTCTTTAGTCCTTGTTCTATTTGCTCATTGTATAAGCGAGATTAGATCTTTGCTGAAAACTCCTTTGGTTATGTACCTAAGATTTCTTTCTGAGTTGGTTACTATCTCTTCAAGCTGTCTTTGCCAATTACATCTGTTTCCTTTATCTTGTATTCTGCTTGAAATTTCCTCTTTTAGGATTCTGAGGAATTTTGATCTAACTTGGTCTACGTAGTGTTCTTTGAATATATGATCGGTGGTTTCCTGTTGAACACACCAGGGACATTTTCCATCTTTGTAAAGATCTGGTTTCCTGTTATGTAGCTTGTCTTTTGTTGATAATTCATCATTGAGGAGTTTGTATCTGAAGGCTCTAATATTATGGTCCTGTTGGTTAGTTTCAAAGCTGGTAATTTTTGATAGTAACAAACTAGCCCATGTTCTTTTCCAGTCTATCTCTTTTTCATCACCTGTTTTCAACCATGCTTTATGTCTTCTTTGTATGGCCCATGTGCTGATCCATTTGCTGTTTTGCCATTGTTTCATGAATCCACTGGTGCCGATGTCTAGGTCTTCTTTGTTCTATTGCAGAATGCAAATCTGGCTATCGATTCCAACCAACCACTCATATCCTAGCTCTCTTCCTTCCTTTGCTAATGCATCTGCTCTGTCATTGTTATTATTTCCTGCATGAGCTCTGATTTTTCTGAACTCCGTTATTACTTTTCTGGATTGAATTGTATCCATGATGAGTGTCATTGTGAGGAGATTTGTTGCTTTCACTAGTCGCTGCTTTCTGGAGAGCTTGGATAGTATTGCATGTATTGTGCTTTGGCTGTCTATATGTATTGTTGCAGCTGTATTTGTACTTATAATTGCCAGTGCTATTAGAATTGCCAAAAGCTCTGCTCTTGTAGATAATGGAAACCCTTCACATCTGCCTTTAAACTCCACTTGTGATTGTGTTTCTCGGTTAATGATGATCCCACCTATGCCCATTTTGACTTGCCTGTTGCTATATTTGTCCAGTGAGCCATCTGTGTAAATGTTTACCATTTTTCAGTCCTGAATAGTTCTTTTAATTTCTTTAAGTTCTTTTTTGATTCTGTATTGTAGTTTGAGTTTTTCCAGACCTTTAGTGTTGGTTGCCCCATCCTTTGTATTATCAATTTTGATTTGTGAAGTGTCCAACCTTTCTGGTGACATGTGGCTCCAGTTGTGAATTTGCCTAATTGAGTTTGGTGATACTTGAACTCGGGGGAGGTTGCCTATTATAGGATTGTACAGCTTTGAGCTATTCTTTGTTTTCTTCACTGGAATAGCGATTGCTTCTTTAGTGTTAATTTCCCTGATGCATTTGTTTGGCTTCTCTTGTGTATTCATTGCACACCCACTGCATTTTTCGATGGGGGAGTCTCCTAATATCTGTGTGAAGTGTTGGGTCTTGAATGTGTCATTAACTACTTTGACTCGTTTGTTGACCTTTCCTATGTAGATATTATGGTTGATAATCATAGATATATATCTGTGTTGTTGAATGCTACTCTGGTTGGCTAGATCACATGTGGCAAAGGTGTTTATAGTAGTTTTTGGATAGTAGTCTTCATTCCCTTGGAACCAGTGGATGATTTCTTCAAACCAACGGGGCTTCCGTCCTATGTATTTTGCTCCCAATCGGGTTTTAAGGTGTGTTCACGTAATGCAGTGTGAGCTTGTGATGTTAGTCACTTGTTTAACGAAGATTAAATTGTGTCTCCTCAGGTTGTTCTTGTTTTTGTTATACTATGATTTAGGCATAAAGTCTTCCAGGAGGGTCCAGTTGTTCTTTGGTATAGGAGTGGTTAACTTGAATCTCTTTGTTGCTTTGATATATATGTTGTTTAACTTCAAGAGATGAAGAACATTAGCTGTGAGGTTATGGTGGGAAGATTTCTCTATCTTGTGTTGTATATCCAAGATGTCATAGGTTGTCCATGTCCAGTTTTGCAGCTGTTGAAGTCTTACTCTTGTGATTTGTTCTGTAATGTTCTTCTCATTGAGATCTTGAATCCATCTTGTTGTTTGTAATTTTAGCTGTTTATCATAAATGTTAAATATTTTGTATCCTGTATGCAAGTGAGTATTACTATTGATGACTGTTGAAGGAAGTCTGACTTTGTGTTTAAAGGTTGATACAATTCTGCTATTAATTTGGTTGCATTCTCTTTGAGTTAGTACCATGTCCTGGATGAGGTATTCGAGTGCTGGCATCAGAACTTGGTTAATTGTATATCTAAATTGTTTATCTGTGATTTTTTTCCACTGGAGGAGTTTTGTGATGAAGGAGGTTTTGTTATAAATTAATTGCTTTTGATGTTTCTTGAAGCCTGTACTTGTTATCCAAATTCCAAGTATTCTTGTAGCCGTATCTTTGTCTTGTGCCTGGATCGTATCTCCTAGGAGGTGAATGGAAGCAGACTTTGTGTTGTTCATCATTAAGAGGGCAGATTTGTTTGGATTAATCTTGAAATCTGTGATATTGGCAAAGCTTTCGATCATGTTTTGAATCTTCTGCATCTTTCTTTTGAAATTTGTGAACCAGGTTATGTCATCCATGTATAAGATTGAAGAAATGTATATCTTGTTGTGATTCCATACTCCGAAGCATGTTGTGAGGGTTTTTGTTTCTATGGTGTATCCCAGTTTGGAATTTTCTATTTTTGTGATAAGTGGATCGTAATAAATGCGCCAAAGAAGAGGTAATATAGTGTCTCCTTGGTCTATACCCTGCTTTGTAATGAATGGCTCTGTTAATTCATGTTGTGTAATTACTTGACATGTGTACTCTGTGACCCATTTCATAATAATGTTGTGGATTTTGTTTGGAATTTTGATCCAAAGAATTATTAAATTAATATTAAGATTTAAAAATAATTTTATTAAAGAAATTAGAAAAGAAATAAAGGTCAAATAATATAGGCATTAGACCGCTGATCCCTTTGCCAATCCAAAAAACAGATGTTCTCAAGAATAATTTTTATTTTTGATAATAAAGTCTACATACTTTCTTTAAAAACATTACTTCCTGAAGGCAGGTGCCTCCCCACTTGTTTACTCTTCCTTCTTCAAAAACTTTGGATATTTCAGCGACAAAATAAACAAAACTTTACCCATTTGGTTT
>CAJVPV010003966.1:0-10564 GCA_910591835.1 Acaulospora morrowiae | reverse complement strand
ATTTTTGTAACCATGCGCAAACAAATTAATTTGCTTTTAATAAAAACAAATCGTTTTTTTTTTTATAAAAAACTAATTATATTGTTATAAATTAATATGTTAAAATTTTAAATTAAAATCGATATACTCCAATACAAATCGATTTTTTAAAATTTTAAACCAAAATCAATAAACCCCGATACATATCAATTTTTATCTAAATTGATAATAATCGGCAGGGGGGATTATCATCAATATATATTTAGGGTGTTTATAATTGATACATATCACCCTATTTATTTTGCTGATAAAAGTTCTTTTACCCTGTATTGAATTCATCCTTCAAACAATCTTCTTAACTACCAACATGCTCAAAATCTTTTAAAGAAAAATTGATTTTATAATTAAACACAAATTTAACATTGAACACACACTTCCTCAAAATTGGTTTTACAACTCTAATATATTTAATATTAAACCAATCTCAAATTTACAATCTAAAGTTCTTATCTCCATCCTCCAATACTCTCTTACCAATTTCACAACTCTTTCACTAAAAGAACTCAAAATCAATACTATCTAAAAATTTAATTGTCAAATACTCTGTATCTTAAAAAACAATTTTGTACGCACATACTGTATAACACTACAATATTTTCTGTTTTATTAGTACATCAATATAATTTATCCCTTTGCTCAACCTTATACTATTTTCATAAATTTTCTGGTAGGTCTATCTCTTTATTTCAACCCTAGGAACACATAAAAAATGGTCAATTTTTGGCCAAACAACTATTCAAAAAAAATAAATTCTATATTAAACAAATTCTTAATTACAGTAACAACCAATTAACAAATTGAAATCACATCTTTACAAAATGTGGCTTCAATATCCAAGGCAAAATCCCACAATGGTACACAATTTTTACTCAAACTCAATACTCTATTAAAGGATCAATACTAGCCAAACCTAGCCAAAAAAGAAATAATATTGTTACTCAAAAACAACAAAATTATTTTTAGCAAAAAACAAAAAACTAACAATAATTATATTCTAACTAACTACTGGATTGCAACCAATAATGATCTCAACCATTCTATAATTCTTACAAAATGTTCTGGCTGCCACTTTTATATCACAATTAACTTTCACGAATGTCAATTTATATCCAACAACTCATTTAATCTTTTCACAAATATTTTAATAATAATTTAATCAAAATTAAAATAACTCAATTAGATCTTCTTAACATACTCATATTCAATTCTTAAAACAAACACTAACCTCTCTACTAATTCACATTCCACTTAATATCCAAAAATTTCTCATTTAAAAACACTTAACCTTATCATCATAAAAATTCTTAAAACCATTTAATTCCCTCTGAACCCAAATCCTGAAATTCTTTTAACATCTAAATATTCTTCCAATTTAACAACAATTATATAGAATTTTTTTCAACTCAATAAATCCTATGCAACCAACTTCTTTTTTTCTTCTCTTCTATCTATTTATTTTTCTTTAATACTTATTCTCCTTACTAACAAAACAAAACAAATAACAATCTTTTGCAAATATACAAAAATATCTAACAAACTCTTGCTTTCATTACTTTCTAATCACTGGAAAAAATATAAATTACTATATGTCACTATCATTAGCAACATTCATAACATCATTTAAATATTACAAATATCCTGTTCTTTCTATAAATCCATCCCAAAAATGGAAAAACTCCAATCTCACAATATGGTCATTCCCAACTCAATATAACCAATCTATTTTCTTTATCTTATATCTTACTCAATACTCAAAATAATCTACTTTCTTCAACACAAGATCTTATCAAAAAAATAAATAAAACAATTAGACTAACTAATATAATCTACTTTGAAAGAGTGGGTCTATAGTATAATAGTTAATGCTCTACAGGTCAGATCACAAGATACCAGTTCAATTTAATATAAAAGCAATTAAATAGTATTAATATAGTAACTGGTGCCATAACTAGAAATGTGCTATTTCTCATAGAAAGCCGATTCACATACTAATTCAGTGAGCATTGAGATTGTAACCTTTACAAAGGTGTAGTGATGCGACAATCATCTGATTGATGTTATGATGATCATTGGCAAGCAAAAATATAACATGTTTGAATATACATACTGGGCCATACTTCATCCTAACTGATCCCAATCAACAACTTCCTCTTTCATAATTAGTTCTAGCCTAATTAGGTGAAGAAGACTCAGAGATATTTCAAGTTGGTTCCATTAACACATCCTGTCTGAATACAAGCTAAACCAATAGGTTGAGTGATTTAAACTAGTGGTAGGATTTTCATCCCCGTGATAGGTTCCCTTGAAAAACATGGGTCTACTTGAAAAGTGCATACTATGTTACTGGGTTTAATAGGTAGAGGTAGTGGTTTAACTTAAATAGACCATAGTAGTACTATAATTGGATATAAATAATTCAATAAAATCATGTGCTGCATGCACCTTTCATCTCAAAAAAAAATAATTTACTTTGAAAGAGCAAAAACTACTTTTAAACTTGACTTCTTTTTTCTATAATATACATTTACTTTTCTCAAAAAAAATCATTTACCAACCATTCAATCTCAATTCATCCTATATAACTTCTATCTCAAAATTCTTTCCAATACATTATCAACTAAATCTCACTTACACTCTACCTTACTTCACCTCTATACTAATAATTTCTATTTCTATTGTAGTACTATTTCAGAAACCACACATCACATCTGGCTCTGTAAAGAAAGCAATCTGACTATAACCCAAATAATTAAAACCACCAAAGCACAAGCTACCCTCTCCTTCAAAAACAATAAAACCTTCAATTCAAAATTTTTCAACAGCCTACTAACTCACCACTTATCTATATAGATCTAACTCTTGGCCTCACAAATACCAACTCTTTTTTTACAAATCTAAACCAACTCCAAAAGACCTAAAATTCTGAGCAAACTTCAAAATAATCTTCTTGATTTAATTTATCAGGAAATATAGATTTCTTGAAACAAAAGCATGAGTGATGAAGAAAAAATATATAATATCACTCAAGCAGACAAACATAGAAAAAATAAACAATCACACACAAAAAATAACAAAACAAAAAGAAAAACTCTATCAACAAGCAAACCTCTCAATCCACAATCAAACAACTACGCTAATATCATTATTCAATCTTTTTCTGAAAATCTATCAATGTCTTTCTATAATAAAATAAATTATTTAAGAGGCATTAGCCCTTCAAACATAGATAGTTCCTTTTATTTTTCTTTCTCAAAAAGGTTTTTTTCTAAAATATATCTATTTTGTGGCAGGCTAACATGTATAGTAATGTATCTCACAATCTAAACATTAATTATGTAACATTTTACTCAATTAATAAAGATCATGAGAAATGCCTCACTTAACACTTTAAAAAAAAATAATAATAAGTTTTTTGTTATTAAATTTAACCATAAAAATTTATAACTTTACAAATTCAATTAAAACAAGTTTGAAAATTATAGATTAATTGATTTTGGGAGCTAGTTAGTTATTAAAAAAATCCAAAAAACATGTTTATTACAAACGAAATTTTTGCAATTATAGGCTGTTTTTAATAATTTGGAGTTAACATTATTATAAATATTCGAATTATTATTTAAAAAGCATACAATGTATAGAGATAAAATATTTAATTTTTTAAAAATGAAACGCATTTTTTTAAGATTTTAAAAAATGACTTGTAGACTTAAGGTAATTATAAAATTGATTTATCATTCAACAAAATATTTTATTTAAAGCTATTTTTTTTTGACCAATAAACAGACAATTTAAATAAATATTGGACATAATATTTTAATATACAGTACTAATATTTATTAATAAATCTAGTCTTACTTATTTGCATAAACTGATATCCGAGAATAAGACCAAATGAGCAAGATCTAAATTTTATGATAAATAATATTTAAATTCATTGTATGTAATGCTCCAAAAAAGCTTACTGTATATACTTTTATGATCAAAATTGACTGTAAAAGTAAATACTAAATTGAATTAAAATATATAGCATAAGAAAATTAACAGAGAAGATGAGATATGTGTGCTCACATCAAAAGATTTTTTGGATAAAAAAGTATGATACTGGCATGATTTATGAATTATGCTCATTTATATTCGATGTCTAAAAAATAATGAACAAAGAGTAAAAACATGGCCAAACGATTATTAAATGTTGATAAAGTTTAATTAAGTAAATCGAAAAAAACGAACGCTATTAATCCATACTTACTGCCTAATAAGTAATCGACAAGTAGGTTATAAATCCGTTTAAAAGATTAAATTTGTTATATAAGAAAACCTTACTCACAAACTAATAATTCAATAAAGTATATATATTATAAGTTAATTAAAAAGATATAGGAAAAATGACTAAGATATATACCCACATTCTGTTAATCATAAACCAAGCAAATTGTAAATCTTATTAGTGAATGACATTTCAATCAATCAAAATAAATTTTATAAACGAATACTTACCAGCTGATGATTTAATGAAAGATGATCATATCATGAATTAATTAAAAAAAAATTTTTTTAAAAATGACTAGGCATATACTCACCCGCTAAAATGATAAATAATAATTCATAAACCGATTAAGGAAATCAATATTTCTATCAGCTTTGTAATCAAAGAACTATTGCCATAAACTTAAACTTACAGCCTAGTAGATTAGTTTAAACATAAATTAGAAAATAAATCTACAAAATACTGTATTGATAAAATTTGTACTCACAAACCAAGCCTAATAGTAAACAAATCGATTGTAATATCGATTAGAAAACTGTTTGACAAGCTAACTAATAAAATCTATACTCACCGCCTAGTATATTTAATAGAATAAGTAAACATATTAACTAAATGTTGGTTGGCAAAAACAAATGTGATAAATATATACGCACTTCCTGATAATTATAATATAATTTTGTTCCACAGTTGATTAGGAAATGTATTTATCAATATAAAACAAACAATATTACGTGCTCACCGCCTAATAATTTATTGAAATATTAATTTATAAAATATGTAAAGTGAAAGGAAAAATGTGGCTTGGTAAATCAGCCGAGAAAATCGTCAGGTCACAAAAATAATGAATTGCACGCATCTAAAATCATAAAAATAGACAAATAGTTATTTTTATTATTTTGTCAATGTTTTTGTAATTATATAAAAAAATACAATACTTTTCTTCGTAATTCAGTGATTTTATATTAACTGATGAATAATAAAAGCTTTGCATGAATAATGACTGATTGGAAATTTCTTGAGCAGCAGCTTCTCGTGAATAAACCCTTACCTTTAATATTAAAGGAATAGAAAGGTCATTGAATTCACTTTGTTTTCAATCAATGTATTCGGTTCTGTTGCCATCCTGAAATACTGATATGAAAAAAATGAGTGAAGTGTGTCCGCCCAATCACCGATTTTTTGGGAAAAACAAATTGTAAATCCCTATATCAACAACACGGCTAACAAACCTAATGAGAAAAAAGTAGTCAACAATAAGTTTACTCTTAATTTTTATCGACAGAATATATGATAAATATTTATAACTACCATTCATTATTTTCGTGACAACTGCAATTTTCACAACGCGTTACCAAGCCACATCATTTTCCTTATGGAATATTAAAACTTATACTTACAAGCTTTTTTTAATTAAAGACAAATACATATGAAATAGATTATAGAAATGTTACATAAAAAGTAGCCATAAACATACACTTACCATCTACAGATAACAGTTTAAAAAATAAATAAGATATATAATAAATTACTGAAGTGTTAATCAATAGTGAAAAAAATAAATATAAAATGCTTACATTCTGATAGTTTGATGAGTAAAACAACTTAATAATGAAGGTAAAACAGATAAAAACAGATAAATAAATAATATAACATACCCTCTAATATAAATGTGAAAATTTATTGTAAATTAATTTAAAATCACAAATAATTATGGCATCTGAAAGAAAGGCGATAAACCCCTACTCACTGCCTAATGGTTTAATAAAATAGAAACCATTAGGAAATTTTTATGTATAAAAATGTATAACAAACTTATACTTACAATCTAGTAGTTAAATAAATAAAGTAATTAGAGAAATTTTAATACAAGATGCAAACACAATAAAATTATACTTACAATCTAAATTTCATGAAATATGTGTCTCATAAGTCGATTAAAGACAAGTTTATTTATATATAAGAACTATATTAAACATACTTACTTTCTAATAATAAATGTTATAAATTTGGTTAAGAAATAATAATCAGGAAATCAAAAAATAATAATAAATTACACTTACGACCTAATAATTAATGAATATTAGTTATAACATTAATTAGAAAAAAATTTTGTTTTTTCTATGTATAAAGGTTGTGAAATACTTACAATCTAATGAGTTAATATGATATGGTTAAAAATCGATCAGAGATGTTTTGGAAGAAATATGACAAAACGTATACTCACCCGCTGATACAATATGTTGCAGAATTGATCAGAAAATAAAACCATGATTAATCTGAAAAATAAACTCTATAAAACTAATACATACCACCTGATGATTTAATAAAACAAAAATATATATTAGAAAAAAAATTTTTTTGACTATAAACTAAAATATGTAAAACTTTATACTCGCCCTCTGATAGTAAAAATAATCGAGTCATTAATCTATTATAGAACATTAAAATAAGATAAGGCCTATACTCACTTTCTGATAAAACAAATTAACATGTTATTTGATTGATAGAAATAATTATTAATATGAAGGAGAAATACAGTATATTATACTCACTAGCTATACAGTATATTCAATAAAAAAAAAGTGGATCCTAAATTAATTGGAGAATAAATGTCTTAAAAACAAATATAATTAAACTTATACTCACAGTTCATGGCTAAAGAACAAATAAGAAATTAAATTATAAACATTAAATCATATCAAAAAATATATTTGGTTAAAATAATACTCTTAATGGACTATACTGTATTTACCACCTAGTAATTGATAAACAGAAATATGATTGATGTAGCGAAAATATTAATTTATAAAATATGCCTAATAGGACATGTACTCACAATCTAATGATAGAACATATTTAGATTGTAAATTGTCCAGATAATTCCTTAGAAATAGTTATAACAAACTTATTACTGTATATGCTTACAGTCTAATTATATAAATAAATCAATTAAAAAATTTCTTTAATAACATGTATAATAAAACGAAAATCCATACTCACGATCTGGTTTTTAATAAAGTACATGTAATTGATTAGAGAAATGTAATTATAAAATAAAAAGATGCAGAAAAAAATAATACTCACGAACTAATAATTTTTTCAAGAAATAATTACTATCAATTATTGAAGGGGACATGCTATTTTAAACAAAATATGAAATAGAGCTATACTTGCCGCCTAATTAATTGATGAAAAGATGAATTGCGGTTCATTAGTAATACTGTATATTAATAATATGGATCTATTATTAAACATTTTACTTACAGTCTGCAGTTAAATAGATAAATATAAATTGTTTTAAAATACGTTTTTGAATAGATAAAATAAAACTTATACATACAACCTAGTAGTAATTTGATAAAATAGGTTGATGGTAAAATAATTAAAAATATTACTATAAAAAACGGATCAGCATATCTACACTCACCAACTGATAGTTTTAGCAAAATACGTAAGTCATGAAATCAATTCACTGCTATATGATAAAACCTGCACTTACAGTCTATATGAAAATCAATCAGAAAAAGTTTTTTAAAAAACAAAAATATTAAAATACTAACAATATACTCACACGCTAAAAGTTTGATAAAATAAGTAGGTTACTAAATAGATTATATAAATGGTTTTTAAAAAGCAAATACTATACATACACCCTGATTGAATGGATAAATAAAAATAATTATAAATTGATATGATTATTTTAACAACCTAAAAGCCATATATAAAACATTATTTACTGCCTAATATATGATGAAAATATTTTGCCAATCGATTAGAGAAACTTCAGTTTATAGAACAAGAATAATTAAACAATATACATACAAGCTATAAAATAAATAAATCAACAATCGATTAAGAATTTTGACACGTAAATAAGTATGATACAATTTTATACCCACAGCCTGTATATTAAAAAAAAAAATGATAATTTGTAAAATCCAATATAAAATACAGCATTTTAATATATAATAATATGTACTCACGATCTGATTGTAATAAGTGTAATAAAATCGATTAAGAAAATTCAACGATCAAAACTTCATTTTCGAGGTAAGATCATGAAATAATATACCTCCTATAATTTTTAAACGCGAGAATAGATTAAGGTAAACAAATAAAAAAATCTTATACTAATACTGTAAAATATAAACAGAAAATTACCTGCATGTTGACCAGGACTAAAGAAGTCTCCTGCCAATTTAATTTAATAATATTTGTTAATAAAGTATGAATACAATATTTGGATAAGGTTACTAAGAATTTACTTTTACTTAATCCATGGGAATAGAGAGGGTTGGCTATTGCTACGAGGGGTAAAGTGACGAGAACTAATATTTTAGTAAGCAAGAGTTCAAATTTCATTTTTGATATCTATTTTTCTATCAAAAATAAGTTAAATAAATTAGTAAATAAAAAAAATGTGCGAAGACGTGCGTAATTCGAAATTGATGAATAAAAGGACGGTGTAATTATTGTACAATGCAGCATTCATATTACTGTATTTATATAAAGTAGATCTGTTTGGCTACACAAAATTTCAGTGCGTTTACCATAAATGTATACTATAAAAATATGTTATTTTTAATAGCCGCAGCAACGAACATAATATAAATACTATATGCTCAAAAGAGAATATAATGAACGTTAGATAAATAATACATCGTTTATTAATTTTATCCCATAATTTAGCTTCGTATAAGAAGGAATTCACAAGAATCGCAACAATAAAATTTTGCCTTATTAATTTTTTTAAGGCAACATACTTATCAAATAATATTGTAAATTATATTACCAGTTTCACAACTGATGCCATTTCAGCTACAGGAGTCGCCATTTAATTCAGATTAAGAGACTAAAAATTTCAACCCAGTACATGTATATAATTACAAAAAAAATATTCAAATAATAAATATATAAAATATAAAAGCAGAATAACCGATAAATAACGTAGTTACAGTATTGAATTTTACTGCTGAAAATAGATTTAAAAATAAACAAATAATAGACATAAATTTCACTTTATATAAAATAGGCTTGCATATTGCACTAATATTTGTGTATTAACAAATTTTACAAAATAAATCTATTAATATATATACATGTATGCTTTTTTATACGTAATAACATAAGGATATTAAAACAAGCAGATTAAATTCTTTATTAACTTTAAAATATAAAAAATAATACTACGATTTATATAAATGCATATCGAAAAATTATATCATATACAGTATACTTTTTTTAATATTAAAATATAATTAATTTTATATCACCAAAGTAAGCGATATAAAATTATGAACGACGACATTTCAAAAGTCGCATTCATTATTATTATTATTATTATTTTGATTTTAAATAGTAGAAATTAGAATAATAGTTTAATCAATAAAATAATTAAATATGTTAAAATAATCAATGCTGTGAATTGTTGTTAACAATAATAAAGCTTATTAATAATTTGCGTAAATTATATATTTTTTAATTATTTATACATTTTATGGTATTTAAATTATTATATTTGTATTTCAGAATATTTATAAATTAAATAAATTAAAAAAAAATCTTTTTCACATGATTCCTTTTATAAAAATTGCTTTGTTAGGAAGTTTTTCTTTTTAAAGAAACTTTAACTATCAGAATATATTTTTTGAAAAAGGAAAATATAATTCAAAAGACTGTTATTAAGCAGCAAAATTCAGAAATCAAGTATTGCCCTTAAGATTTTACCAATGATCTGCTGAAAAAGATTTAGACTAACAATGGCACTGGTTAATAACGTAAAAAAAAGAAAACAAATAAAAACTTTTTTATAATAAGCTTTTTCTTATACAAACAAACAGAATTCTAAATATATTTTTTTTCTATATTTATCAAGAGACAACATTTTATTTTTTTGGAGTTTTTTTTTTACTAATAATAACTAATATTAGATTTTCCATAACTTTTTTGTAATTATTAGTTCTTATTCACTTTTATGTCTATAAAGCCTATACCATTAAAAGATCTATATATACAAAATATAATAATATTATGTATTACTATAATTATACATGTTGTTGGGCCGGAAAATGGCGAGTCAGTCGCTTCACTGGTCCAAAGTTTGCGTTACTAAAGGTAAGTTGAGGCGTGTATGATTGATTTAGCCGGGCAGTACTAATTAACTTCTTTTCTTTTCTTTCCCGGCACTCGTTTCCTTCTTGATACCCTGGGCTATGTCCTTCTAGCGGCGGTTATCCTTCCTAAAACGGTGCGTACTCA
>CAJVPV010003965.1:0-10565 GCA_910591835.1 Acaulospora morrowiae | reverse complement strand
CAAGGTAAATTTACCTTCTTGGGTAGTTGCTCTATTCTTTTAGTTAAGGTTTCTTGAGTTGTTTATGGGTTTCTTGTACAAGAGAATTGTTTGTATAAAGGTGTTCTTAAAATTACCAAAAAAGGCAATTTTTTAGAAACTGATGGTTTTACGGAAAGAGTTTTTTTTTTTAATTAATAATTAATAATAAATTAACATAGTCAAATAAACTTATTAATATAATTAATTAATTTTTTTTAAAAAAATATAAATATATTTTTTAATATTAAATAATTCTTTACTTAAAAGTTTATACTAAAATGTACTTATATAATAATAAACTGGTATGTATAGTAATATATTTAGATATTTAGATATTTAGATATTTATTATATAACAAAATATTATTTTACTATATTAATAAAGATCATAAGAAATGTTTTACTTAATATTTTAAAAAAATTAATTATAAATCAAATAAAATTTTAATTAAATTTAAACTAAATTCAAAGATATTATTTTATTTGATAATAATTCAAAAAAGACATTTTACAAATTGAATAAATCAATTTTTGTTGTAATTTCTAAATAATATATATTTTTTTTCAATTATTAAAATTTGAAATTATTTAAAAACATATTTAAAGAATTTATTTTTTTGTAATTATTATAATGCTGTATGTATTTGTATTATCATTTTATTATAATCATGAGATTTGTATTGAATGATATTAAAAGGACAATTTTTACATTTATATTCAAAAATATTATATTTGCAATGAATATAATATATTGATATTTGAATATGCAAATATATTTTTTTAATATAATGTTTTTGTTAAAAAAAAATAATAGAATTAATTAAATTTGTTGATTGATTTAAAAACAAGTTATATAAAATTTTTTAAAAACGAAATCTTAATATTATTCAAGATTTTTAGAATCTTGTTGTTTTCATCTATATGAGTGCTTGCATCTTTTAAAAACACAAATTGGGCTTAGTTATACCATCCAATATTTGTAATTCGCCGATCAGAGTTTAAATTGACCCGATTTTCCATTCCAATCTGGTTTTCGCATCGATCATGACATAGTTAGAACGGTGAACTATCGGGGTAACTTCCATTCTCAATATCTAATTCTTAGGGGAAAAAAAGAAAGAGAGAAAGATAACATTCAACCTGGAATTAGTCGAGTGAGTCGTTTAGATTACAAGATAATTCGTTTTGTATCCAAACAAATACGATATAAAGAACGCAAGCAGGTTTCGAAAGTTAATTTGTATGTAACAAGATCCCGATCGAGAAAGATTTCAAAAAAAAAAAAAATTTTTTTTTTTTACATCTCACATCTTGTGATATGAAGATCGTGCAGAAATAGAAAGGGAATACTCGATGGAATTTGTAAACACAACAACAATCCTGTAGAATGAGTACCCCCTTTTGGATATATATAAATGAATATAAGTGAACCGAATTTTATATTTATTCATACACGCGGAAGTGCATCGAAAAGAAGCGACCTTTAAAAAAAATTTGAAAATCGCTGATTTCGAACTCAACCAAGAAGTCCTTTAATTTTCACCGAAAGAGAGATAACGGTGTGACTGAAATTTTTCGCAAGAGAAAACAAGTGATGAATTTTTATAAAACAATCACATGCAAATGTCTCAAAGTTTCTGGACCTTGCATTTTTGCGCTTTTCTGATAGTGGCTGTGGGTATTTATTTATTATTTGGTTGATGTAGAGAATCAGGCTCACGGTCTTCCATAAAGAGAGTTTACACTATCGACAAATGGGCATGATTAATTTTCAAAACCTGTAAATTAACGGGAATTCGAATCTTTGCATTGACGCGTAATAGCTAATGCAATATGGATTTTCAAGTTCGAATGGACATTAGAAAATCTTTACCTAGGTGCTAAGAAGTCGTTTCGGGAAATAATTTATGCAGGATAGTGACTTGTATAGAGTTAATATTAGCATAAATAAAGTTTGTAATATCTTATATAAGTATTACAAATTCTTAGGGAATCTACATAAAAAATGGTTCAGTCTTATTGGATAACTTTTTTTTCCATATCAATATCGATACGAAAATCAATATAAATAGCTGTCTTTGGCTGATCGACATAGGAAGGTTTCCACTTTTTCTTAACATTGCATCTTTTTCGCGTTTATTTCTTTTGCAATTTAGACACATTCCGTGCAAGTTTTTTTATTACGAGTAATTTGAACAATCACCCTTTCATAAAGTAAAATCATAAATAGCACGTATGCAAAATAAAGCATCTCTTCCACCGATCAGATTTCTTCTTGACTCACCTATCGACGAAGGCGATGGTAAGATTACAGTCACGAAGGTTATTTTGGTTGCATTGATTCTAATAAAATTTTGACACTCATTAGGATATCCATTTCCACAAACACCTACGTCACCAAATAACACACATGCTTATCAACAACGAAACCTTCCATCCATAAAGTCCGCGGATACAGACCACCTCGCTGCAATTAATGCCTATAACAAGAATATTATGAATTTTTCCACTAAAGATTCTTATGGTAGTTGTAATTCTCTGATTTCACCCCCGGAATCACCTGGTGTTAAAATGATGCATCAACAGTTACCTTCTGGTTCTTATGACTCGAGACAAGAAATTAGACACAATACTCTTCTTCATCCCCCACCACCATTGTCCCTTCCATCTTCATCCTCGCGACAACAGTGTAGTTGCTGCGTGGGACCTTCATCCGTTCAATCGGTAACAACATCGTTAGAAAATAATCAGTATTTTCGACAGGATGAACAATATAGTACCTTCGCTCAAACCTCTTTGCCGTACGATTGTCATTCACCAGTGATTTCACATTTTTACCCACGTTTAAGTATAAATTTACTCGAGGGCATGAATTTTGACAGTAATTCTTCTTCTCGAGGTCTTTGTGGTCAAACTTTAAATGAATCTTCCAATGGAAGTCGTTACCAATGTCCTTTTTGTACGAAGAGATTTTCGCGACCAAGTTCTCTCAAAATCCATACTTACTCTCATACAGGTGAAAAACCTTTTGTTTGCACCGAACCGGGATGCGGGAGAAAATTCTCCGTGCAAAGTAATATGCGACGACACCTTAGGGTCCATCGCTTGGGAAGACCTATCAAGTAAAAAACGGCTTGATACATTTTAGCATATAGTATTATTATTCAAAAATAAATTTTTTTACACCGGGACTATTTATGTTACGAGTGAGCAAGAGGCACGCCTCGATCAAAACCCGGAGAGAAATCCGTCGAGAGCCATTGATATTTCAAGCCATGCATCTGTGTAGATCATGTTTATCTTTTGTAATATAATGTGTAGTGATTTTTCCTTTTTTTTTTTCTGGAATCATTAGTTATTAGAAATAAATCTTTAATTAAAAAAAATGATAATATAATAAAATTAATTGATATTATATATCTATCATATTTAACTTCGAACTTGAATGTTTCTTCTTGGGAGCGACCAAACGCTAGGTTAAATTTCACATATAACTCGAATTCAGAAAAACTTATACAAGGTTCTTTCGAAATTACAAAAATCACGCAAATCGCATGTATGTACAAAATTTGTAATTTGTGATTATTTTCTCAACGAATGTTTACACTTTGGGTAACGTGAGAATGCAGGGAATGCACGCCTCCGTGTTACCTTCACCTTATCGTGACCTGCAATGCATAACGCTAGCGTTAACCTTTGCCTTTTTCATTTTCTTCACTGCCACACCCCAAAAGGTCATGATTAATTTTAATCCAATGTGCTTTAGCGATCCTTATCAGAGATATCTCTTTGTTAACATTATTTACGTGAAGGCTCACGATAAAAAGATCCCTTTTTTTTTTCGTGAGGCATTTTCATAAGGGAAACAATAACTTGTCTAAAATTAGAAGGCAGCTAACCTCATTTCCTTCATTCAAATATCATTACGATTTTTTCTTTATTCCTTTATTTTGTTCCGTTTTTTTTTTTTCGCGACCATATAAAGGCTGGCAGCGACAACAAGGAAACATTAAAGAAAATCGCACCATATCGTGATAGAAACTTCTTCAATTTTGAGGCTTAACTCCAAAAATTCTGTAATTTGAAAATAATCAACAAACAATAAAACAGAGAAATGTGGTCAAAATGAATTTACCTGTGGGACATAGCATAGGTTTTATGCTCATCAGTTTCACGGGTGGAGATCTCAAGATATTCTTCAATAGTCATTTTAACACTTTTCACCAAACGCTCCATTACAGGTGTAACTACTTGAATATGAGATTTGTATAACAATTCTCCGAGTTTTCCTCCCCAGGGGCCTATTGGAAGAGACTTGGATATGATTTGCATATTCTGAACGTTGCTTTCTTTCAATAATTCCGCAATTCTGGTGCTCATTATTATGCTAATTCCACGTTTTTGTAATTGATCTGTGACTGATAATTTATTTCGTGTATGAACCGTCAGTTGAAATTTGATAAATCGTGCAGTAGTTTCGTAAAAAAATTACTACATACCAATTTTCGTAACCTGACCAGTTTTGGGACCTAAAGAAAACCAAATTAAATCAAACTCCTAATTTAATAAGGAATATCTATAATTACTAGAATTTCATGTATAATTCTAATTTTATCAAAGAAAACCATCAACCTACCATTAATTCAATCCAGCCCCCTGGCTTCAAAACTCTTAACAGCTCAGGAATTACCTTCTCTTTCCATTGAACATCTGTAAGACAGACACCCAAGAACCTTTGGTATACAAAATCAAACGAATTGCTTTCAAACGGCAATCCGTCAAGCAAGTTTGCTTTGATAAAGGTTGCATTTGGAGGACGTACGCTTTCTCCTGGGAAAGTATCAGATATGTCAATTCCAACGTACGAATTCTTTGGATAATCTTCCGCCAAGTCCATAATGAATGCACCACTGCCACAACTTTTTTGGTGAATGATTTTGGATCGTGATTAACATTTGCAATCGGGAGATGATTATTTACCATTATGACATACCCAACATCTAAAACGCGGCAATTCCCTTCTGAAAGTCTTTTGTGCATTGGCGCCGTGAAATTGCCTTCCCATGCATACCGAACTAACTTATGCTGTAAATCTAACCTCGAAACTTCCTAAAATGTCAAGAAATTATTCATCTTTTCTGGATGACCTGAGTTCTTATCACGAGTCTTACCTCCTCATCATTAGGCAAAAAGTAATCGACGCCTGGGACATTATGATACCTTCTACCATTGACGTATCGATAAGTATTAAGGATTTCCGAATCATCGTTTAAGTTAAACGGCGACAATGGATGGTTATTATTGTTTTCCATATCTTTTTAGGTTCATTCATGGCAAAGATAGCACATTATATACATGGCTTCCTGACCACGTTATTTATGCACAATATTTGGACTTGTATCATGCACGGCCGAATTTTCGACAATATTTATGTATCACTAATTTTTGAAAAATCAGCTTTAAATCAGGTCGATTCTGGGTAGCAGGAAGCATGCATTATTCTATTGATGGGTATAGGATTCTGATTCGATTCTAATACTGCATTGTATACCATGAACAATATTTATTGACTTGAAAACAAACAAACAATATTGATTGGTTCTACCGAAGATCACCGCATGAGGATGATTTAAGAAAAAGTTTAGACCGGAATAACGCGGACGAATACAAATGTTGACAAAATTTGTCAAGTTCGGGATTCAATTTCCTCCTTAGTGTACGAATCTTATACCGCATGTCGGAAAGAAAATTGTCACTTCGGTGTAACTGAGAATAGCTAAAAATAAAAACGGAAAAAATATACTTATTTATTTATTTATTGTTTAATGATGGCGTATGTTATGTTTATCACTTCATTGTAAAAGGCAAAAAATACATATACTGTATATTAAATAAACAAAGAATTGACGTATTTCAAGATCTTTTAAATTATAACGCGTTAAAAATCATAAGTTTTTTTACAGTATATCAAAACTTTATTAATACTAGGAAACGGAAACCGTTGTGCGTCCGGAGCCCTTATTCAATTAAAAATTAACAATACCAGACCAGCTGTCCATTACTAATTACTTTTCGCATTTAAAACATATAATAATATTTATTATTTTTAATACTAATTTAATGTCCGTGACAAACACTGTTTTAATGTCTAGACTGTAAGTCCTCCACTACATTCCGGACAATAATATAAAAATTCAATCATAATTTTAAAAATCCAAAAAATCGTTTGTCAAAGTTTATTAATATGTTTGTTATGAAACTTTGTTTTAAAATCTTTATTATGGTAAAATATTTTTAAAGAAATTAATTAAAATGTTTAAAAAAAATTTATTATTATTATTATATTTAAATAATACCATTAAATCCATTTTATAATTTTTATTATGAAATTTTTTTAATACTGTATTTATTGTTTGTAAAATCAATTGTTTAAAATTTTTTGAATTCAATTATTTTTAAATTTGTTTTTAATTAAACAAAAATTATGATTTTTTATGATTTTTTTTTAAATTAATTTTCATATAATAATAAAATATGTTTAATATATGATTTATTGATTATTATATTTAATATATTATTTATTGATTATTATATATAAATAATATAACAATAAATTATATTTAATTTATTTTTTTTTTTTAATTTTGCAAATAAACATAAAATGCAAGACTTTATTTACTAAATGATAGTACTGTCATTACATTAAACATCCATTAAGATTAATGCTAGCCTATTGCTTTTTTATCCCAACATATTGACTGCACTTCGTGGATAGATTCACATGTTGGAAGGGAGGTATCAAGAAGATGGAAATCCTGCCTCCAGTTTTAAACCACCTGATCTTGTATCTCCAGTATTGTGAAGATCCAATTGTAATTTAATATGTTAGTCTTCATTAGGTTTCTTTTCACATTCTTACTGTCATCTCACCAATTAATGGTATATATGATCTTATTACTTATATTTTTTAGTAAATGCTCCAAGAGTTATTCCTATAGTTGGTATACACTACCAAATCTGGAGACCTACAGGTCTAGTGAGACGTGACTCCTAAATCCTTCAGTGGACACTCCATAGGCTCTTGATTGGCTTTAGCTACCAAATCTAGGGGTACAAGTATCAAGCAGGGCACAACTTCTGTAAGGTGCCACAGTAGTAGTCTCCATGTATTGATACCATACAGTGGTTTTCTTTAAAGTTGCCTAAGTAGGTTGATATACTTCTTGCTATGGAGTCTGTCATGTCAGTTGGGGTTGATGGCCACAATTTTATCCATATCAATGGTCTGATAACTGATATGGCATGATCCTCCTCTGCCAATCTTTTGAAGAAGGGAAGCTGACTATGGTTTTCAGGTTTATGATAAGGAGAAATGTATATCTACTGACTAAAACATTCAAGAATAAGTTTTTACAAGATAAGCCCACTATTTTAAGTAGGAAGAAACCGTTTCTAGTCTGGTTAAAAATAATAGAATAATGTGGTGTAGTGAGATTTAAAATAAGTAGTTCTAGAGAGAAAAAATCCCAGGAAGAAAGAAAAATCTGCCTAGAGAAAAGGGTAAAGGGAGTTGGGAAAGGAAATAGACGAGTGGATAAAAAAGGAGATTAATTGCACTCAGGCTTGTAATTGCCAAACGTACACAAAGTCTTGCAAAAAAAAAATTAATTGCCTAAGCCTCTCTAGTTCTTGTCTCAGACTACTGACATGCGTAAGCTTGGTCTGCTCACACTTCCCTAAGCAAAAGTGCTTCTTCTAGATGTTGAACTCCAACAGTTAGAAAAGCCTCGTGTAGTGTTAGCACAGCTCAGACTTGACTTGCTTGGGGTTTCATCTTGCATAAAAGAAGAGAAGGGAGAAAGGGAAAAAATTGCTAAAAAAGGAAGTTTTTTGACAAGGTAGAAGTGAGTGGAAAAGAGTTTTTTTTTTTGTCAATATTCTAATCATCAGTTAAAATAATATTTAACAATTATTTTTTGTTTTTATTTTTATTTTTTAATCCTACAATCAGGCCAGAATTATTTATTTATTTAATCAAATAGAGAACCATTATAAGTATAAAAATACTTGCAAAGTATAAATTTCTTTGATCTAGCTCACTTATCAATAGCTAAAGCCTTTAAATGTGATTTATAAGTAAAACATAATTTTTCTATTGAAAAAAATTAAAATCCCAATATTCCAATAGAGTCAAAATTAGTAAATCGTCTTTATAATCACAATTATAAACCTAAATTGTATTACCTTCCTCTTGTAAAAATTATATAAAACAAAAGAAAAATAAATAAAACAAAAAAAAACAACACAATTATATATATATTATATATATATAAAGCAATAAAAAAAAATAAAAAAAACTATTATCTATTCTAATTATTATTAAAAAGATTATATATATATTTATATTTAATTCAAACATTTTTCAAAAATCATATTATGTTTATATTACTAACAATTAATAAGTAATTGGAAATTATATTTAATTCAAAATTATATTGTCAATCAAATTTTCTTTTATAATAATAAAAAAACATATATAAAAAAAGTTATTTTAGTGAATTTAAAACCCAAGTTACTTATGATTTCTTACTTCTTATACCTGTGGTTAGCTAGACTGTTTAATTTTCATTGAAGTAGTCAATGTTCAAAAACATTTAATAGTACTTTCAAAAAAGTATTTCTTAAAATTTTATACTTAAAGACTTCTAATTAGAAGAAATATTGAATTTCTATTGTTGATTTCTCTCCCAAGTCATATTTTTTTAAAATTATTGTTTTACTCAACCAATAAATAGTTTCAAAATTTCTTTTTTTAACCATTTTTAAAATAAATATTGATATTTCAACTTGTTGCCAAATTGGGATAGAACCTAAACCTTGTTACTACCTTTTGTCCTTAAGAAAAAATAAAGAAACAAAAAAAAATTGTTTCTTTTTTACTCACAACTTTTGTTTTATCTAATATTCACATATTATTTCTTTAACTAAGAATTATTCAACTCCTTCAGAAACTAATCACACTATCAATTTGATGTTGTACAACTAGAAATATATAAAAAGTACATGTCTTGTTTATTTTTTCTATAGCTGACATAATCAATTAATCCATGACCTTAACTAATTATCTTTTAGAAGATCCAATATAACCAAATTCAAGATCAAATTAAGGTAAATAAAATTCTGTAGAAAAATTAAAAAAAAAGGAACATGCTTGAAAAAAAAAAATAGAAAATCAAAGAAATAATGAGAAGACTGGTGATTTCTTTATTCTTGTTTCTCTGGATTCTTAAATCTTTTAAAAGCCTTTGAAGAATATTTTCTTGTCGGTTTTCTTTTTAGAAAGATGTTCTTGCCATAAGCCTTTTAGGTAGATTTATTATATTTAATCACAAAAATAAACAGAAAAGATGTTTTGAAAAAAGAAAATAAAACAAGTAATAGTTGTTGCTTATTTTGCTGATTAGAAAATCAGTATTGTTAAGAAAAGTATATGAACTTTATTATAATAAAGATAAAATCTTTTGAGAATATCAGTTTTTTGGATTGGTAAAAGGATTAGCAGAAAGAGTATTTTAGTTCAATAATATTTAACAATTATTATTATTGTTGTTGTTGTTATTATTTAATATAATCTATATATTTTTTTAATATATTATATTAAATAAAAAAATTTGGTTTTCAAAAAATTATAATTTATACTATATATTACAAATATTTTATTTTAAGTTTTATAAAAATCTTAAATTTATTATTTCTTAAATCATAGGACATTTTTTTATAATGTTTAAAATTTATTAACTAAAAAGTTATTTTGTATTTATTTTTTTAAATTGTTAAAATATTTTTTAAAAAATTTATATAATATTAGTTTTAATTATAAATTATTTATTGATAATATTTATAAATTATTTATTTAATAAAAATATAAATTTTAATTATAAGCAAAATTTTTAATTTTTTAAAAAAATTTTTTAATAAAGTTAGTCTTAGATAAATTTAAAAATTTTTAAGTTAAAGTTTATATAATTTATAATTATTTTTGTAAAATTATTTGTAAAAAATAACTTTAATTATTATAATTTTAATGATTTAATTATAAAAATTTTTATTTATTATTTTTTTTTTTAAAGAAGCAGAAAGCTATTACATATTATTTTATTATTATTATTTTATACTTGCAGTACAAGATTTATAACTCAGTAGTGCAATATATATCTTTCTTAATTAGAAAGAGTTAAATACCAGGCTTAAAAAATAACACTTCCACCTAAGTTTCTTGATACTATTCAAGAATATAAGAAAAAGAAATTCAAAACCTATATTATGCTTTAAATGGCATCTAGCTACCTAAAGAAATTTAAAATTTAATCATATGAAAGCATTGCAACTACTATATACAGGTTGGCCTCCAAATAATAACTAGAATTGGCATGCTTGTTTTCCAAATGTGACTTAATATATGGCAAGCTATATATGTGGTGTAAATTATTTTGCTGTTGATTCAATTCCCAAAATCCTCAAAAATAATTGCGTCATGACTCAATT
>CAJVPV010003964.1:0-10566 GCA_910591835.1 Acaulospora morrowiae | reverse complement strand
AGGGTCGCCAATACAGAAGAAACCAGGCTTCTTTACTACTTCTCTTTTATCCGTTGATAAAAAATGTTTGAAGACGAATTAAAGTTACTACGTAAAATGAGCAAGCGTCAGGTGTCGAAAATTCCAAATGCATCACTATTCATTTCCTGGTTTAATTGCTAACATCCTTATCGAAATAATTTTAATGTTTCGTGATAATAGCTTGCGCAACAATTTCTAAATTTTCTAATGATCATTTCTTCCGCGTTAATGGTATGGAAAAGTTTGGCTCTTTACACTAATAGCGAAAGTCCTATTGTGGTTGTATTGAGGTAAGATTAATGAAAATTTTAAAGTCAAAGTCACGATTCAAATCATATTCACGCGCGCACACACACCTACACCTACACCTGCACAGTGGAAGTATGGAGCCGGCCTTCTACCGAGGAGACTTACTATTCTTGGGCATGCCTGACGGGCCAATACAAATTGGGGACATATGTGTCTTCAAAATTCCCGAAAGGGACGTTCCAATTGTTCATCGAGTGGTCAAGATACACGAGGAGTAAGTCATTATCAACTTACGTCTTGATTAGATCGAATATCGCCTGACTTGGTTCACTCATCTAAATCACAGGAAAGAAACGGGCAAACAGTTTGTTCTCACCAAAGGTGATAATAATCAGGTGGATGATCGAGGGCTATATAGTCCCGGTCAAATGTGGATTCATAAAGAACATATTGTTGGCAAAGTGAAAGGGTATGTTATACATGTCTGTAGCGTATTATTTATTTGATCGACCTGGTTTGAATTCTAAAATTTTTTATTTAACCAAAGATTCTTGCCATACATCGGAATGATAACCATACTCATGAATGATTATCCTCAGCTGAAATATGTTTTAATCGGATTTCTCGGACTATATATGTTGATCAATAGAGAGTGATGTTACTGTCGGTAAACATGAATATTGGTTCTGCTTGTCATCCGGGAGTTTGATCGGATTTTCAACTTAATTCTCACAAGCAATATAAGGGGAAAATTCATTGGGAATACAGTATAATCCAAAGGATAGATCAAATTTACAAGGATATAATGTGATAGAGCACGCGTGCGATATTAATTGAAAAAAAAGGAGATTGATCTCTAGAAAAACTTTATTGAGTATACACGTGTAGAAGTGAAAACTGCCCTCAATTTTTATAAACTTTTTCAATGAAGTTTGCAAGATCAATATCGCGTTTTGATAATCCCTTGCAATCGTGTGTAGTGAGAGTGATCTCGACGCGGTTGTACACCTTTGAAAAAACTGCGGTGAGGATTTTCTTTTCAAAAAAAAAAAGAAGACACATGTAATCATGTAAATAATTTCATCTCACATTGAACCATTCTGGATGGTGATCGTCCTTGTTTTGTATGACGATAATTAGATTAGTTCTCTTGCCAGAGAAAAACCACATATACAAGACATTCGTGAGATTTACACCTTTTCAGCTTTTAAGGCCACTCTCGTCATGAATCCAAATGCTTCATTGAAATCTTTAAATGTAAAAGTCTTCTTTATAGCATCACGTTCTTGAAGTAATTCCCAGGAGTTGGTGGTCAGTAAAGTTGAAAGTTGTGTGTCACGCTCTTGTTGAGACAATTTCTGTAGCATTTTCGAACGAACCAAGTTCACGGTGCCAGTTGAAAAAGGAAAAGGGAATAAATTGAAGTTTGTGAAATTTCGTGGGCAACGTTTGTAAAGTCGGGAGGGAGAAAGGATTACAAATGTTAGCACGTGCGAGGAAAACATTGCACAAATATAGTGAATCAGATTTTCAGCCTTATCATTGTTCAAAATAAACAAATCTGCGGGTAAGTATGTGGGGCTCAAAAATACAGAGTTTTTTACCCTTTATCGTTAACGTAATCAGAAAAGTTTAATATGACTTTTCCAGAAAGTTTAAAAAGCACGAGTCTGTGGGATCTTTCAACATTTGATCCGTTGATATACATTTATTTCAATGTAGCTTTCGTCCTTGTTGCATATCCTTTGTATCGAACCATAGCCGGTCATTTCAAATGGGAGTTGAACGAAAAATCACCTAGCAAACATTTTAGCGACTTTCTTGCGTGCATTCGATATGGATTCATTGTATTTGTACTAGGCGGTTATTCCGACACGTTTAGGCAAGTCTTTCTCGTCTTGCGTTTTTTTCATTTTATGAGAGGGCTCATCTGAAACTTTTATTTGTCGAAATAAAGTTGGATTACCCTGTTATCCTTTTATGTTGCAATGTATGCGTATGCCCTTCTGGCAGAACTTCCCTTTGCCAAACAATCATTACCAACTTGGCGCAGTTGGGCGGTTGGAATGTGGATATTGTTTATAACAGGATTAATCATAATTTTAGTGATGGCAGCATTTCATGTTTACTTGGCCTTAGAATTTTGGGGAGTGGTCAATCTAGGTGGTAATCGAGGTCTCGATTTCGAATTTTTGGCGTGGTATCTAGGATGTTTGATCATACCGGTGATTTTATTTTTATTTGGAACTTTGATATCTAAAGAACAAAACGAGAGAATTTTTTCGAGACCATATTTCATGATTTTGACCAAGTTAGGAATCCGAAAACAAGTTCAAACAACCGGAAACAATGCCGAGGAAGGGGGTGTGAGCCAACAGGTTGAACCACCACCTTATCCACACAAGGTGCAAATCCATTTGCATCACTGGCAAATATTTTATGTTCTCGCCTTCTTCACGAGATTTAAACAGCCCGTCTCACAGGCTGCGGGCGGAATTGTTTTGGGAATATACACTCAAGGCATGGTGGCGTAAGTTGCAAAAAGTTT
This sequence comes from Acaulospora morrowiae, assembly GCA_910591835.1. Taxonomy (NCBI): domain Eukaryota; kingdom Fungi; phylum Glomeromycota; class Glomeromycetes; order Diversisporales; family Acaulosporaceae; genus Acaulospora; species Acaulospora morrowiae. Next base: position 7,748 of record CAJVPV010003964.1, on the reverse strand, counting down.
TTTTTCTTTTGTTGTTGTTGATAAATTGGCACCTCTTTCTTTTTTTTAATCATAAATTTTCTCTCAGATATGGACCTGACAATTTCTTGATAGAAGAAAGTTAAGGTTCTTCGACACCATCCATGCATCCAATATGATTTTTATCAAAGGATCCTGATACATCCTTTATACCTGATCACTATGTCGTGCCTAAAATTTCTCAAGTGTGATTGAATAAAAATTTATGCTACCCTATAAATTATTTATTTATTTGTTTGTTTGTTCGCCATATGGTTTTCCCCAACCGTCAATACCACATAGTGGTAAAAAATAAATCAGGAACGACAAGGAATATATGGTGCGCCCTCATCTACGCACCGAACTTCCCTTTGAAAAGGAGGCTCGAGGTGATAAAATCAGGCTTTGATAAATGGTTCGTTGACCGGAAATATACACTACGAATTATGTTCCGTGCTTCCTTTCGTCAATCGGTAAACTTTCAAATTCCAATGTATGGAAAGGGAAAGTTTACACCAAACCATTAGAATTTCGAGTAACCCGCACAACCCTCTTTTTATCCAAAAGAACTATCTATGGGAAAGATTTGATTGTCCAATAGTAATTCAATTACTGATGTACACGTAATGCGTGTGGATCTTATAGGTTGGAGGTCCAATTCACGCAAAGTTAAACTTGGAACAAATAAACAAATGGAATTTAGAGAAGTTCTCGGCCTCAGAAACTCTAAATCTGAAGGAGGGAACAATCCGAAGAAACGTAATAGTCTTTTTTTTTTTCGCTATTCTCCTCCTTCCTTTTAGAGATACAATTATTTTATTTTATTTTTATTTTTATTTTGATAGGTTTTCTCTCCTTAAACTCGACACCCAAATTTTCGTCGTCTTCGAGTAACATTAACCCTGCATACGAATACGGATACGGATACGGTCCACCATTTCTCTTTTCCCTCCCAGAGCCAGTTGAAGACCCTTGGAAATTCAGATCTTCGCCGGCAATAAGAAAGGTTGGTGGAAGGCCCCTATCCGACAATGCTTTGCGTAGGAGGAGAAGGACCATAAATTTATTTGATGGTTCTCGGCGAATTAATTCTGAAGAAATCCCAAACGAAGAAACGAACGAAGACGTTGGATCAGTTGATGAAAAAGTATCTGTAATTTACTTATCCGTTATACTTTTTCTTTTATAAAAAATCTTGCAATTAAGAAATCGCGTTCTTAGCAAAACAAGAGTAATGTCAGCCGACCGAATTCGGCCGGTGACCTGGTTCACAAGATAAGCCGGTGTGTTCTGAGATAACCACGATACTTTAATTAAACCCAGTAACTCACTTATAATGTTTTCCGTGTCGAAGGCTCCTCGACCTGGCACCAAAAATTTTTCTCGTGATTTTTTTGTATAAAGTTTTTGAATTCTCATGGGCCGTACAACAAGCCGTGGACATAAAAGTGGACGAGTACTCACAAGGTTTGTCCCATATTCATCACCGATTAATCATGATTGATTTTCACCTTAATTTCTTTTTCGTCCGCTGCAATCGTCAGAAATGCTAAGGTCAATATCCGATTGTTCAAAGAGCTATTTGGAAAACCGTTGCGCGCCCGGAGATAGAGTTCCAGCATTAGAGGATGCATGTACGCGATGGGAAAAATATCCTTTTTTAGAAATAAATTTCTTTTCTTCTTTTCCATTCTGTTATTTTCCTTAATAGTTGGTCACTTGTGTTTATGAACACGTGCATGAATCGTGATCCTACCGTGTTCGCAAGGTATTTCGATCTCCTAAATACTTGAAAACTGACAAATCATTTTTTCTCCTTTAAATAATATCTTTTAAATATAGAGCAAAGGTTTCCGCTGAAGCATTCGGTGAAATAATTAACAATCTAATGGAGCAATTTTCGTACAAAACAATGGTATGCGATCGTTGAACTATTTGACATGTTATGTTTTCCCGATTAACCAATCCTTTCTTCAAAAGCTTTTCATGGTTGTCATCGTGATCGCTATATTCGTGTCACGAGCTCTTGTCGAGCTATTTAAAGCGCGTTTTCTCAATGATCCCAAGCAATCGATACCTAATAATTTACACGCTTCGCCGGCACCTATGACCCCGATACAAGCTCATTCTATAACACCGATGCACATTTCCCCAGCAAACTCGGCAAATCGTTCGGCGACTCCACAACGCGGTAGCGTCGGGGTGTACTATGTTGTGAACCCTGCATGTATAACCTAGAGAATCATGAAAAGTTCGATTGGTGCTGTTGATGGATATACTTCAACCTACGGAAACGCGCTCTTTATACCAATATTTTCTATCCAATTAACTAATAATCTATATAATTCGCACTGACGTGAACTTTACAGCATTGTGAAAAGGATAGATTTTTTTTGTAATGAGATCATTCTTCTGAAACTAGAACTGAAACCGAATTATGTATACAAAAATTTGATAAAAAGAAAATTTCTCAATACTTGATATCATATTTTTTCACATTTGATTTGTCTATATAATATAAATTAAGTCATATTAAGTAAATTAAGTTTTGGGTTCTTTCTTCTTGATTGTAAGTGGGCGAGTCGACGCGAAAAGTGACGGTTGACTGTTATTAATTCTAAAAATTTACCTGAACATCAAATTGATAGTATGAGAAAACTGCTTATAAATACAGTAACCTTTAAAGTAAAAAAGAAAATCTGATCAACCTCACGTGAGTCACTATGTCATTAAATTACGGTTAATTTTTCAAATGACAGCTAAAAAATGTTTATTTCGGAGGATTGTCGAGTTCTGCAAGAAAATGAAATCTTGGCCCTTGAGGTAGATGAAGTCTCCCTCCTTCATCGCCTTCCTCTAGATATTTAACCATTTTTTAACGCTGCCTGAGCTCACCTTGGATTACCCTTCCTCATGATGTTTAGGCAATTTATCCCCAAGATTTCACCTACACCGAAACCCTTTCCTCAACTTCACGCTACAGTGGAGCCCTGACGACTCAAGTTTCGTTGCCACAAGAGATCTTGATATTCTTTTCCGGCGGAAGAATTTCTGACAGTGATCTTCCACTCAAGGTTCAACATTTGCCGCCAGTCAAAATTATCTTTTCGATGCCTCCTGGATATCCAACCGAAGAGGCATTAGAATTTCATCTAGAATGTTGTTGGATGCGTTGGGATTGGATAAAGAGGTTGGAGATGAAATTGCGTCACATTTGGGATGATGAAAAAGACGTGGTAAATGTCAAGTTGACTTCTCTTCGAGAAAAATTGTTCCCCCGACAAAACTTACGCCGTTTGATACTTTTCAGGTTCTATATAACTATGCCGAATTTTTACAAAACGATTCGTTGGATTTTTTAAATGTGGCATTCCCTTTGAAACTTGATGGTCAGTATCGCTCAATTTAAAGTTCTATTATTATCATTATTCGATTGCTATTATTAGTATATTATCGTTATCATCATCGTCATTATTATTATTGTTGTTACTATTATTACCATGATGTTTTTTAATTTAAAAAAGAAATTTACAATGATCACTGCAAATCGTAATATATGTTTAGATTATAATGATCAAACAACACTCAAGACGATATTATGTACTTATAACCAACAGGCGATGAATCGGGACTTTGCCAACGAGCATTTTAAGTGTGGGATCTGTCTAGAAGAAAAGCGTGGCAACCGTTGCTTTAAAATTCGGTCATGTCAGCACGTATTTTGTCAACAATGTCTTCGTGAATATTTTGAGATGCTTATTCGCGAAGGTTTCATCTCGCAGGTCAAATGCCCCGAACCGACTTGTGCGTCACAACACAAATTAGTCGAAGAGATGCCCGAGATACTCGGTGATGAGATGGCGAAAAGGTATTCCGATCTATTGGAAAAACAAATGCTAGAGACTGATCCTTTGATAACATATTGTCCTCGCAAAGATTGCCAAGCACCGGTCAGGAAGGATGCGACTTTTGATAAGTTATGTGTGTGTACAAAATGCACTTTTGCATTCTGCTGGTTCTGTAAACGAACTTGGTAAGTTTTCTGCATTCATCTAAAAGGAATTTCCGTCTTATCTAAATTATTCTTTCTATTCGTTCGAAGGCACGGCGCATGCGTACCTTGTTCTATCAACAATACCAAAAAAGTGGTTCAAGAATATATGGAAGCCGATGAGTCTACAAGGAGGGTGTTGGAACTCCGCTATGGTGCAAAAAATTTAGAAAAGTTGGTTCGTGATGCCAATGCTGAGATGGAGACTGACAAATGGGTGAAGTCAAATACACAAAGCTGTCCGCAATGTGAAACCCACATTGAAAAATCAATGGGATGCAATCACATGCGTTGCACGCGTTGCGAAACACACTTTTGCTATCTCTGTGGACTTTGGATAGATCCAAATGAACCTTATATTCACTTTAATGATAAAAAATCGCCGTGTAATCAAAGATTATTTGACGGGGCCAACGTAGATGAGTTAGATATCCTCGATGACTTCATCTTATAAATTTTCTTCAAACATGTGTCATAAGGTGTTCCCCAAATGCTCTCACTTTTTATTGTAATTACAACCATTGTACTAATAAATTAAGGTATAACATTGAAGTTCCCAATGTACTCATAAAATGATTAATTGATAACAATTTCGTCGCCCGCCCAAGCTACAAACACGGTAGTTCCAATAAAATACATAGTTGACGCTGCCATCCAAATTATATTCCATTGATATCCCGTAACATCTAAAATCCAACCGGTCAACGCAACTCCAAATATACCTGGTATTGTCCCCATCGTATTACCTAAACCAAAAATGATCCCGGCGTAACGAGGTGCAATATCCAACTGACCATTTGTAAGGGAATACAAGCGATTAATCTTCTTAAAAATAACAAGATTTCTTGTCATTGCGACCTACCTGTGATGCGTTCGCTCCCACACTATTGAATGCGATCAATCCATGACCAATCGCTATTAATGTTATCCCTTGCACAGGTGTTTTTGCCAACCATGCTGCCTGATTATCATGGTCACCGAATTTCCATTACTACAAAAACTTACGATGGTGGTTGCAATATTGTATGACTTACCATTAAAAGAAATGTCGCGATACCAAGACTACCAATAGCCTGTGCACTCTTCCGAATTGTTCTCACGCGAAATTTCATTTTATATACCATGAAATCTGCGATTATACCAACCATAGACCCCATTATTCCATAGATTACGTAGGGCAAGACTAAAGGAACTTCGGTATAAACAAAAATTCTCACACGCAAGATGCTCGAAATATAGACGCCTACCCGCAAAGTATCCTAACTTGGAGATATCTATCCCAAAGTGGTCCTTGTAATACGTGGGTAACCAATTAATCATAATATAATAACCCCAAGAATTGCAAAATTGTGATACGAGTATAGCCCACACTTCACGACGGGAGAAGATCCGTTTCCATGGAATCTTCTCGGGGTCGGAAGGGCCTAGCAAAGGATCTAACAAACCAACATCTTCAACATCGTCGTTAATGTCGACAGGCCGGATTCTATGATATGTCAAGTGCCCATTATTGAAAGTCCGATCATTTCCTAGAATCTGGGCCAACTCTTCTTGGCTTATTCCAGGGTATTCAACGGGATAACTTTTTCCATAAATTTGCCAGGCCAAAGACCACACAACGCCCACCATTCCAAATACCCAGAAGATACTTTCCCAGCCGTAAGCAGTTCCTAACCATGTGGACAGGGGCATGGAAAATAATGTCCCGAAGATTCCCGAGACTTGTATTATAGAAACGGCCCGTGACCTTTCCGCAAGCGGAACCCATGCTGCAATCAAAGAATGAACACTTGGATAACTTGCACCCTCGCCAATTCCCAGGCCGATTCGACATAATAGAAGAAAACTAAGATGGAGCCTGGTTGAACTTGGAGTGAGCAAAGTGAATGCGCTCCAGCATGCAGCGGCTAAAATTTATAATGAAATTTGCCAATTTGACTAAATGTTTGACATGAATTATATTTGTATGTTTTATTTGGTCAAAAATGTAGTATTTTCTTTGTACGCGGTTATACAAAAGAAAAAAGAGCGTGTCTCACCGCAGCCAAGCACCCATTTTCCGCCAAACTTATCAGAAAGCGCACCACCCAAAACTTGTGTCGTTATGTAACCAACAAAAAAAGAGGATAGTATGAGTCCTTGAGTGGTGGAAGACCAGTTGAATTCTTGAGACATGAAAACTATAGCAACAGCCATGTTTGTTCGGTCTTTGTTGGAAAAAGAAATAAATTTTTAATTTCATAGTAAATAATAGGTGTATTAGTACTAATCGAAAATACCTGCACAACTAATGAGAATCCCAAGAGAGCAAAGACCGATTACAACGAGACGTTTCGGAATATTCTGACTCCTTATTAGCGCCATACCCTGAGAAATAAAGTACCTGGTGACGTTATTGTGCCTTTTAATTAGATAATTATCGCGAATCGCGAATTCACAGATTTAATAATTATTATATTATAAAAATTTTTTGCAAAGGTTCTTTCCCAAGCAAACAGAAGGCGAGGTAGGGATGATAAAAGTTTATTTAGGACCGAAATCCGTAGATCTTATCTGGATGAAGACGATTACTTGTTTTTGATATTTGTTTGTAGTAATTGAAGATGCTTGTTTACAGGAAATACTTGAGGCTTTGATTGCACCATTAGTGATGGATGGACTTCATCAGATTCTATGGTTGGGCATCACTAAAAGAACCAAGTAACATTTTACAGAGTTAATTACATAAATAAAATTTACAGAGAGATCTCATTAAATGCATCCTTTATAAATGCACTTATTATGTTTTTTTTACTCTAAATGCATGATCAAGTTTGGTCCCAAGTACACAGAACTCTTAATAAATTATTTTTATAAATGCTAAGTATCCTAATGATTTGATTTGATTCTTGATTCTCAGTTTATATTAAATTTAATATATGGATTATATAACTCACTATTATTTTTAATAATATTTTAAATCTCATACAAAATCATAATAAATATATACTCTATAAATATATATTTTTCAAAATTTTTTTTATGATTTTAAGATGTGTGTATTTAAAAAGGATTCATTGTATATATGTATTTTTTAAAAGTAATAATTTATTATCATTTATTTTATTTATTAATAACTTGGAAAACCAAATTGTATTTTAATAGATTTATTAATTGCTTAGATTAAACTATTGCCTTCTATTATATTAATATATTAAAAAATTTTTTAAACTTATATTAAATTATATAATAGTTAATTTTACAAAGTAAAATAAAAAAAAATAACAATCTTATTCTATTTTATACTTTTGTAAAATTATTTAATTAAATATTTAAATAGTTTATTAATATATAAACCTATCTTTTTTTTTTTTAAGTAGGTAAACATTATTTCCTTATTTTTTTTTTTTTAATCCCACAATTAGGTTGGTGTTGTTTATTTATTTAATCATAAAGAACCATTACAAGTTAAGAATCCATATAAAGTATAAATTTTCCCGATCCAATTCACCTGTCTTTAGCCGAAGCCTCTAGATACGATTTATAGGGGTGATAATGTGTTTCCCTAGTGGATGAAATTAAGATTTCGGATTTCCAGCAAAATCAAAACCTGCAGATCACCTCTGTAGTCATGACCATAAACTCAAATTGTGTCACCCCCCTCTTGTAGTAACTACGCAAGGGGAAAAAGAAATAAAAAAGGAATTTTTTAAACAAAAGA
>CAJVPV010003963.1:0-10568 GCA_910591835.1 Acaulospora morrowiae | reverse complement strand
GTAGGCAGGCTAGCATTTAACTTGTTGTATGCTTTTTGCACCCAAGAGATGTTGTTTCTTTCACAATGTATATCTATCAATATACTAATAAATAAAGAAATGATGTTTACCTACCGGAAAAAAAAAAATAATAATAATATAAGTTTTAGAAAAAAATTTTTTCCCATATATAACTTTTTCTTAAAAATTTCCTTTTTAGTAATTATCTTTCAAAATTAAAGAAATAAATATTTTTCTCACCTTTCAACTTTTCAAAGTCCTTCAAATATCTTTTATCTTTATTACAAGAACATCAAGAAAACTAAAGAAGTATACTGATACATTAGGATGAAACCTCTGGCCAAAAAAAAGCAAGTTTGAGAATCTTGCTCTTTCTTTGGATTATATGAGGAAAGACCTATGGCAGTTACTTCTTTATAAATTTTCCTTGGGGTTCTTTTCATTTTCATTTTTACAGATACATATTTCTTATTAAATAACCATATTCTTTTCTTGAAGATCTTCTTTGCAAACCAAAAAACCAAACTATATATTAAAAATATTTATATTGTTAACTTGGAGGACCAGCAATATATTCATTGTTTACTTCTTACTATTGCTTAGCATAATTTGTTGTGTTATAAAAACTACAAAACTTTTTTTCAAAAAATTTTCACAAAAAAACCGCAATCAGTTTACTCCTGTCAATTGATCAACATTTCAAAACCAACCAATTAAACATTATTAATTACTCAAACAAATCTGTACTACCAAAATACTACCCACTGATCAATATAAAAAAAATCTTTTTTAGCAATAAAAATCAAAACAAAATCACATTATCAACAAATAAACCAATTATACTATTAACAAACAAACCAATCACTGGTCATATTAACAAAACAACAATACAATCATCATAACAAATTGATTATTAAAGAAATATATCATCAACACTACTGTATACTTTAGACAGTAGCCTGGCCATTTGTAATAGGTATATATACACCATATCTCAGTTAAATAGAACCATCAACATAGCATGCTTATTCGAAGCATCCTTAACTTTACAATTAGTTTTTTAGTATCTATTTTTTTGTTTAGTATTTTATTTCTTTTTCATTTCTTATAGTTTTTTTATACATAAATCTGAGTAAATATTCATAGCTGCTGGACACTATCTTTGATAATGTATTGGTTTTAATATTTCTTTTCCTTTGCAACTTAGATAGTTTACTATAAGCAAACTAGTATTAAACTCACTGATCAATTGGTTATATAAGAGATGTTGTTACTTTCTTCATATATAAATTTTTCAATTTTACAATTATAATAAAGCAACAATATTTACTTAAAAAAAAAAAATAACATGAGTTTTGACTAATTCTAAGTAATGTTCTGAACATTGATAGTGCTATTTGTATATGAACTTTTTCACTGATCCATTTACCAATCCAAAAAACAGATATTCTCAAAAGATTTTATATCTTTCTGATAATAAAGTCTACATACCTTTCTTAACAATACTGGTTTCTTAACCAGCAGAACAAGCTGCAGCTATCACTTGTTTTTCTTTTCTTTTTCAAACACCTTCTTACATATTTTAAAGACTAAATACAAGAAACATATCCAAAAGATCTATAGTAAGAACATCTTTCTAGAAAGAAAACTGACAAGAAAAAATACTTTTCAAAGATCCCAGAAGGTTCAAAAGTCCAAAGAAATAAAGAAAAAGAAGCCTTTAGCCTTTATATTATCCCTCTGGCTTCTCACTTCTTTTCTCTTAAGCATGTTTTCTTTTTTCTAGTTTTTTTGGGAAATTTTGCCTACTTCAGTTAGATCCTGAATTTTTGATTACACCGGACTTTCCTGCAAGATGATTGGTCAAGGTCACAGATTGGTTGATTACATTAGCCACAGAAAAAGTAAACAAGACACATTCCTTCATATGTTTCAAGTCGCATAATATCAAATTGATGATGTGATTGGTTCTGGAAAGAGTTGAATAGTTTTTTAGTTAAAAAGTAGTAAAGGAGTTCTGGGTAAAGATTGAAGTAGTGAGTGAAGAAGGAACGATTCTCTTTTTGTTTTTCTCTTTTATTTGCCTCTTTTCTTTCCTTATTCTACTTAGAGGATCAGAAGTAACCACAAGATTCAAATCCTATCTCAATCTGGCAACAAGTTGAAGCAACAATATTTATCCTGAAAATAGTTGGAGAAAGGGATCTTGAAACTATCCACTGGTTGAGTGAAGCAATAATTTCAAAAGACATAGCTTGGGAGAAAAATCAACAATAGAAAAGTAATATCATTTCTAGTTAGAAGTCTTTAAACATAAAGTTTCAAGAAATACTCTTCAGGAAGTATTCTTAAACATTTTTGGATATCATTTGCTTTGATAGAAATTAAACAGTCTAACTGACCACAGGTGGTGACAAGTAAGTATTCATGAGGGGTCTGAATTTTGTTCACTGAAATACCATTTCAATAATAGATAGAATATATAATAGCTTTTATTTCTTTTTTTATATATCATTTTATTTGTACACATTTGTGCTGTTTTTTTTACCCTTATTCCTTTTTTATCCCTTGCCCCTTGCATAGTTTTTGCAAAAGGAAGACAATACAATTTGGGTTTATGGTCATGACTGTAGAGGTGATCTGCAGGCTATAATCCTTATGGCATAACTGGATCTTAACCTTAACCATTAGGTTAGCAATGTATCACTTCCATAAATCATATCTAGAGGTTTAGGCTTAAGACAGGTAAGCTGGATCAAAGAAATTTGTACTTTGCATATATTCTCATGCATGTAATGATTCTTTATAATTTAATAAATATATGATATCAGTCTGATTGCGAGTTAAATAAAAAAAGATACAATTCTGAGTAATAGTTTAAATATTCTAGTAGTTTATTTATAGAAAAATTTTCTCAGCAGTGTGAAGATTATTTAAACCAAATAAATATAGTTGTTTAGTATTATATAAAGTATTATTTACATGTTTGAGTAGCCAATTACACAAGAATATGGCTTTATTTATATTTTAATAACAGATACATTTTTTTTTATAATTATTTTTTATTATTTTTTGAAAATTAACTAATAATTATATATCTGTATTAATTCAAAATTTTATATGAAACTGTTTGTAATTTATATATAATTGAAGTGATAAAAATAAATGAAGAAAAACCTCTTAGTTTTGATTAAATAGAAAAAAATATCAAGATATTAAAAGAAAAACTTAAAAAAAATTCTATAGTTTTACCAGTATTTGTTTTTCAGTATAAATAATATATTTATTTAAAATCAACTTGAAAAGATTCTTTAACTAACCAAATAATTAGCAATATTTAGATTTGATACAAAATTTATTTATATAATTAAGAGACTCTTTTATAATTATTTTTTTTAGCCAAGCTGTCACATTAGAAAAAAAGTTAATAAGAGTCATATTCCAATTTATTATTTTATAAAAAACCAGTGCAGCAAATAGTATCTTTATCTATTCCATATATTATACTGTATAAGAAAAATATAATGAATTTGTAAAAAACTTTATTGAGATTAAAAAAACAGTTTACTATAAAAACTTATATATAATAGAATATGAAAGGAATTGAATGATAGCTTATAAATGTTGCATCAAGAATTTTGAATATTCTAAATGATGCATGTAATAATCTAACCTTTAGTTTTGAGTTATAGAATCACAAAGTGAAGCCACTTATATAAATAATATAATATTATCTACTATATAAGCTACCTTAAAGTGTTTTTCTTTAGAAAAATTGATTTTTGTCAATAATTTTGAATGTCAAAGTAATGCTAGTACAAATAAAAAGGGTAACCAATGATTGGAGTATAATCAGATATTATATTTGTAATGAAATATAATAGAAAAAATTATAAACTTTTATATACTGAATATTTATATCTGACTTGTACAATATAAAAAAAAAGACAATAAATAAAGTTGTAATGTGAGACTAATAATAGTATATATTGGATTTATAAAAGTTGTAATAATAAGGATAAATTTAATATTATTGGAGTATAGGTAATAAAAAAGAAAACATATTTAAATATTTTTATTAGAAATATAAGTAAGATACATTATTATTATTACTTTTATAAATTAGAAATATCAATTTAATAATTAGCTTCTTTTTTTGTTATAAAATTTATAGAGACTTTGCTAATATTATAAAATATTCTTATTGTTAATATAACCTTGCTTCATAATACATCCTTATCTAAATTAATTAGATTTATTAGAGATAGTTCAACAATATCATTTCCATTCTATGATAATTAGATTTGAATTCTTTGAATTTTTTTATTATTTATAGTATATTTATTTTGTGTATTTTTCATATATTAATAAAATTAACCCTGGTAATTATATAAACATATAAATATATAAATATATTATATTAATAATCAAACAAGTGTTTTGATATTTGTGTGATTAGATATTATTTTCATATAATAAAAATTTTAATTGTATAATTTGAATTATTAATTCATCTGATTAATTTTTCTTCTATAAAAAACTGCAAAATATAAAGTATAACAAATTAAATTATACAATATATATATTAATATTTTAACTATTATATATTATCAATTTATATATTTCAGTTATTATAATTTATAAAACAAAACTTAAGAATAATCATTATTTTTCAAGACAAGTCTAGAATTTGTCTGTTTTATTTTTGTATATAAAAAAGTTTTATTTTATATTTTTTATTTTTAAGAATAAGTTATTAAACTATAATTGTTTTTCAATAAGGATATAAAAATCTGATATGCTTTTTAAAAATTTTGAGCCATTCATAAAATGAGAAATAATTGGCATATATTTTTTTTATCCTTTCTTTTTTTAAATTAATATAATTTATATAATATTTAATTATTTATATATCAATTATTATTTTTTTTCTTAATATAAAACATAAGCAGAAACTTGTGTACTTAAAAAAAAACAAAGCTGCAATTATATTTAGTTATATTAAATTCTAAGAACTTCAATTTCAATGATTTTAAATCTATTTATATATCACAACTATTTATATTGTTTATCTCAAAGTCTATATTTGTCGAAAAACTTTTGAAAGATAGATTTTGAAAGTATATTATCAAAACAAATTCAATATATTTAATTTTTAATAATAATAAAGAATTTTTGATACCCGTACAATATTTAAACTTGTTGGAGTTTGAGATTTTTTATATTGAAGATTATTTAGATCTATAGTGTATTACATAACCCCTCCTTTTTTTTTGAAAAGAGCAAATAGCTATTACTTTATTATGTTTATTATACTTTCACTTGCAAAACAAAGTATAATATCAATGACATAGCATACATATATCTTTGCTAAGAAGAGTTTAATACAAGGCTTCAAAATGAACCCAACTCCTATATTCTTTTAGTACTGTTTAAGAAATACAGAAAAAAAGAAATTCAAAAATCAATATTATTGCCTTGAATAGTGTCTAGCTACTTAGAAATACATAAGTACCTAATTACATAAAGGTGCTGTAGTCAATCTATACAGGTTGGCCTTCAAGTCATGATTAGGATTGGCATGCCTGTTTTCTAAATATGGCTTGATGTATAGCAAGCAGAGTAGTATTGAAAGGGATGGAAGATAAATATCTTTTTACATAAAGGCTCTGCAGCCACTTTATACAGGTTTGCCTTCAAGTCGCAAAAAGAATTTGGTACACCTATGCTTCAAGTAGGGCAGAAGTATTCTATGGATGGAGTTTATATCAATTTTCTTAATAGCATCAAAACCTAACCTTGTACAATAGATTTACATTGTTCGAGAGATAAGCAAGGAATTTTTATTGTTGTCACCAGCTTGTTTTCGGGGGATAACTAGAATCCCTGGTTATTATATATTACTTTACTAAGTTCCCCAATTACCAGTATAACATCTGCAACTAACCTAGCCTATTACTAGTTACATTGGCATTGGCTACCATTTCATTCTGAATACTGTGAGACACAACTCCTTGGGTACTTTCAGGTAATAATAGTTGTACAGAGATTTTTTGGGCATATCTAGTCTAACTGCTAATCAGTAAATAATGTCGAGTTGATAATAATGACTATATCGATTTTTTGGAGAGGATAAACCATCTGTCCTTTTTTTAAAAGACCATGGAAGAAAAAAAATTTTCTAAAGCCTATGTCTTGAGAAAGATTACTACTTTTTAATATAATTCTTGAGAGAAGAGAATCGATTAACCAAAGGGTTGATGTTATGGAGACAGAATTTTCAAGAGAGAGAGAGGTCTAGAAAGAAAAACCTTCAGAAAAAAAGGAAAATCTAGCTTTGGCAGAAAAAAAAAGGGAAAAGAGGAAGGAGAGGATGTAAAGTATAAAAAAAGTGTATAGAAGAGAGAGGAAGGGAAATAAAGAAATATGAGAAGGGAAATAAAGAAATATGGAAAGGGAAAAATAAGGAAAATATAAAGAGGAAGACAAAGAAAAAGTAAACAACTCAAAAATTTCCTAAAAAAAATTTTTTAAGCATAGAAAGGGGAGTAGAAAAGAGTTTTTTTTTGTGTATTGCAAAACTTTTTGAAATTTTTTATTTATTTGTTATTAAAAAACCATTGCATAAAAATTTAATAAATAATATATCAATGTTTTTTAAAATTTTTTAAAATTAAATTTTTTAAGTATTAAAAATTGATTACAAATAAAAATTTCATTAAAATTATTAAAATTTTATAAATTTTAATCCAATAACTTTAATTTAATCTATAGATTTTTTACTTTTTTTAAAAAAATTTTATGTAATTTTTTAATTTGTAAATTTTAAAATTTTAAAATAATTTTTTTTATAATATTAAAAATAAAATATAAAATTTTATAACTTTGTAAATTTAAATAAAATAAATCTAAAAATTGGCTAATAATAACAATAATATTATATTTTTTTATGAAACTTTTTTTTTATTTTTTAATTTATTATTAATTAAAATTTTAAAAAATTTAAAAAAAATTCCAAAAAGTTTTGCTACACTGTAACTTCTTCAGAATGATGGGAAAGGTTCGGACAGTCGCTTGTGGAAAAAAACAAAGCATACGTGCAAACTACATATTGAATCCCTAAAAAATCATATTGAACTTGTAATATCCCTAATGTGTTCTTACACCATCAGAACGATAAACTTTTTATTGCGGATGAAACAACTAAGAAGGTTGCGGGTGATGTCCATTTAGTTGGTTACAAGTACGTTTCTAAACTGAGAAAATTAGAAAAATTGAAGGTGTACAACAATTCACGTGTATGCATTATATCCTCATATTCTGACTTTTTCTCTGCATTCATTCCATCTGAAAGTTACTATTGTTTTTATCTTGTACATGTTACTTTATATTAAATATTATCACATCTGAGCTTTGATCCAGAGTGGAAACCGTCACAATTTGATTCTGGTGTTCTTTTATACATATTTAATTTGAATTAGAATAATACAAATGCATATATGTTTTTTGAATAAATTTGATAATGTATATATTGTTCATTTTCCAAAATGTTTTTATAGCCTTCTAGACGCCATTTCATCAAGTTGACTCTGTGACGGATATGCATCGGTTTTTTCATATAGATTTCTTGACTTTTTCCACTTCCATAATACTACGCCAAATGCTACCGAGAGAAAGAAAAGAAGCAAAGATAGTACAATAATTATTATCTTCAAATATAATCCATCAGAATTTGATGTCGTTGTTGATGGGCTAACATTTCCACTCGGCGTACTATTGGCGTTGTTAAGATCCAAGTTATTGACCTTGGGAAAAGTAAGGTCATTGCTGATCAGGCTATTCCTCTTATTAACATTAAAATCCGTTCCCCATGTTTGACTCGACATATTATAGACTACCCAGGTACTTAAAATGGGTTGACCACAATATTGAGCAGTACCGCCATAAATCTAGAATCATAAACAAAGGTTAAAAACAGGAAAAAAATATAATAAAATATTTTTGTAAAAAATTTCTCTTACAAATATAGAATCCGACCATGGAAATTGTACGCCAGATGCACGGTTTCGAATTGTTGTAATGTTGGGCATGAACGGAGCCGAAGTCACTTGGCCAAATTGAAAATTTGTCAAATCGAAATTTACTACATTCATTTGATTTGTTGTTGATTTACCAGGATCCATGGCAATGATGCTCAACTTGTCGTTCCACACACCAACAACTCCATGTGCTAATGTAAATGAATTTGGCAATTGATATTGGGGAATCAAAAATCCATGTTGTGAAGAATAAATATAAGCCGTATTAACGGGAGAGAAATCTGCCTCATTGGCAAATCCACCAAATATAAATGCATTTCCTTTAACAACAGCAACACCAGCACGTTTTGTTGGAACAATAGTATTCTAGAAATAATAAATGGAATTTAATATCAGTGATATTAAAATCCAGAAATATCGACATAATATCTAATATTACCTTTGTTGATACTATGGTCCACTGCCAAGGATCAAAATTCAAGTTGAGTAGATATGATCCTTGTGTCGTAGTGTTGGCACCCCATATAAACATTACTCCAGGTTCTAACCATTCTACACGTGGTCCCCAACTATCATTTTTGAGATCATCTGGGACAAAAGGTGGTAAATTTTGAGGTTCATTCCAATTTTGAGTATTAAAATTATAAACTTGGAAGCCCGGATGACTATTATTGAGAAAGTCTTTGCCCCCAAGTACAAATAATAGACCGCGTGTTTCGTCAACGATACATCCCGGATCTGTCACACTTTTCACATTTTGTGTTGAAAGCGGTTTCCATGAAATTTCTTGTTCTTGATAAAAGGGTGGTGTTGCATAATGAAAAAAATTGCTTGTGGCAAATTGATTACACCCAATTGTCCCCCCAAAGATGTAAATTGAATCCTTATATGTTGCTAAACAATGTGAAGCGATTGCCAAATTTTGACCGGATGATATATTTATTAATCCCGAAAAGATTATAAAAAAAAGTTGGGTACCAAAAAACATTCTTTTTATATATTTCATGCT
The DNA here is from genome assembly GCA_910591835.1 of Acaulospora morrowiae. NCBI lineage: Eukaryota > Fungi > Glomeromycota > Glomeromycetes > Diversisporales > Acaulosporaceae > Acaulospora > Acaulospora morrowiae. Next base: position 1,520 of record CAJVPV010003963.1, on the reverse strand, counting down.
CAAAAAATTTTTTTAAAAAGATTGGGTATAGTAATCTTTGATTCAAGTTAATATAACGAAAATAATTGCATAGAATGTGTTCTTTTCGGTGATTTTTTTAAATTACTTTCAAATTGGCAGGTCTAATGAAAATTACTGCGACCAATGTTGTGTAATATAATAAATGTTTCGAAATTAAATGACGGTTTCACAAAACGTTGTTTACTAACTATATTAATTTGTCTGATCATCGGTAAAAACCTTGTTTCATTATACAGAATCTCTCTCTAAATGCACCCCTTCGGACCATATGAAAATTTTTAAAAAATGTGCATTTAGAGAGGCAATTTTATTAAGTGTTATATGTACTTGGGACCAAGCTTGACTGTCATTTAGAGGAAAAACATAATGCGTGCATTTAAAGAGGGTGCATTTAGAGAAGGTTTACTGTACTTGGGACCAAGCTTGACCGTGTATTTAGAGAGAAAAAACATAATACATGCATTTAAAAAGGGTGCATTTAGAGAAGGTTTACTGTATTTCGTGGAAAATCAATTCTGAAAAATGCAATTAGGGTAATCCGATGAGTAGGCACAGTAACGTGACACGCCATCGCGTCACGTAATTAGTGTGTTATGAGATCGACGGTAGGAAAAGTTAGAGGTGGATAAATTAAGGTGTGGGAAAGTTTATTGGTGGAAATTTCTAAAGTAGTGTAGAATAGCGATCAGACGTAAACATGTAAATATCAAGCGCATGTATAAATACATGCGCCATTCAGTAGCATGTAGACGATGGAGATTGAAGCTTAGTTTAGAGTTAGTAACACATTAAGTAATAAACAATAAAGTAACGTTTAACGGATAAACTCTTACCTTGTGTTTAGTGTGCCAAAGAAGACTTATAACTTGGGCTACGCAATTACAAGAGAGAACCGAGGTTTGCCTAAGGGAATTGGTGTTATAAGGGTTCTAGGCTAGTCATTAGAGAAGTTAAAGTGAGAGAATGGCCAAATCGGAAACACACCTCAAGAGTTAGAAACTTACCTTATTGTGAACCAAAGTGATGACCAGTAGGGTGGGCTTGCCGGAGAGCCCACGACACCATAAAGACCACTAGTGTTCCGAATGAGTCGGGTCGGATCATTTGCTTACGTAATAATTTCGGGTTGGGTTTAAGTCGGGTCGGGTTAAAATCGGGTTTGACTCATTTTGACTCATTTGACCCGTTTGACCCGTTTAATATTTTCAGTCTGAATTTAAAAAATAAAAAACATTCGATCAATTTTTGATTTTTAATAATTTTATTTAACGATTCTTATAACTTTATTAAAAATAATTTTTATTATGAAAAAAAAAAGCAAAAATTTTTAAAATGATTTGTTTTTACTTTGCTTACTTTTGTGTGCTGACCTATTGGTGATTTTTAGATTTATGCAATAATGATGTTTTCAAGGCCGGTAACACTTTTCATCTATATTCAATTTATGGGAATAGCCGTTAAATTCGAAGCCAAACTTTATATTTTAAATAATTATTAAC
>CAJVPV010003962.1:0-10569 GCA_910591835.1 Acaulospora morrowiae | reverse complement strand
AATCATAGCTGCTCGGAACCACCCGACGAGATATATTGTTTTAAAAATTTCTTTTCAATATTAGTCTAGTGGTTACTATAGGCAAGCTAGCATTTAACTTATTGTACTAATACACATAAGAGATGTTGTTTCTTTCACAATGTATATTTATCATTATACAAATAAATAAAGAAATGATGTTTACCTACAAAAAAAAAAAAAAAGTATTGAACTTTTTCAATTGGATTAAAGCATCAATAGAAGATTTAATTTAACTATACAATATAATCTAAAAATCATATTACTCCACAGTTAATATTTCAGAATTAAATGAAATCCTAACAAATCTCTTAATCCAATCTATTCTTTTAAACCTATCAATAGTCACATCTTAATAGATGAATCCGAATCTATTAATATTTCTTTTGAAGAAATTACTATTGGCTTACTTACTATAGTCATTAATACTTTTATTTAATATAAATATAGCTATTCTAAATGTATTAAAAATCCAATATCTTTATTATTCAATTTTATTTTTCTTAATATTAAGTAGATATTTATAGTCACTTGATACTGTTTGACAAGATATATTGTTTTAAATTTCTTTTCAATATTAATTAGAAAGTTGCTATAGGCAAGCTAGCATTTAACTCATTGTATTAACATATAAGAGATGTTGTATCTTTCATGATATACCCTGATATATGTTTACCTACTTAAAAAAAAATACCATTATTGATTCTAATTTATTATTTATTTGTTGTATTGTTGTTAAATTAAATTGAAGAATTTAATAGAATTTATAAATTCTTACATATATATTATATTGCTGTAAACAAAAAAAAACAAAAAATATTGTCTACGCATCCGTTATTCTAAATTTATTATTACGTTCATTTTCACCCTATTTCTTCGTGATTCTTTTTTTTACTTTCGCGAATTGTTCACCAATCAAATTATCTTGTTGCAAGAAAAGAAAGATTATATTAAATCTTACGTATATAACACGACATAGCTGTAGGAAAAAACAGTGCCTTATTGTACCTACCTTTTATGGGTGTTACGTCATTTTCATAAGAAAAAGTGTATAGCGCGATCCAGATGCAAAATCCTTAATTACTTTCTATAATTGGTTAATTGGTTAATTGACTGCGTATTGTACTCTCGTGGTTCAGGTAACGAAATTAGTTCAAATCTTTTTTATTTTTTGTAAATTCAATATTATCATAATTAATTTAATAATCTTTATTGAATAAAATCAATTCTTTAAATTCTTTATTTTAATTATTTACATATTGTAAGATTATATAACAGTAACACATATTTTCGAATAATAAATTTCGTAAATTAATGTTATATGCAAAGTGCAATAAATATTTGCGAAAAAAATAACTTAATAATTTGAAATCGGGAATTAATAATTTAACGTACTCTTGCTGGTCATTTTCCCGTTGAAAACAAGTTATTAAAAAAACGTGAAACAAATGTATAATATTTGTGACACACATTAATAACTGCTGTCCTATAGTTATTTAAAACGTGAAATCCGTTTTCGGACAATAATTTGTAGTATTACCCCAAAAAGTGTCTAAACGATAGATTACCCAAAAAAGACTCATAATCAGCTGATTTCTATGCAAACACCCCATCGGAAACTGGCGATAATAATCGCAAATCTTTTAATTCTCTCTCTTCTTTCTTTCACTTTCTAAAACCTACATAAATACATATTATAATATCAATGGAGTCGATACCTTCACCCGAACCCCTTCTTTTTGAAAATTTTTTCAATGCTATATCCCTACCGAAACTTACTTATCACTGGCATGTTCTACTTCTTTCCTCACTAGCATGCTGTCTAACAATTATGCTTTCGCGATTCGTTTCGCCTATTTTATTTCCACGGACTTATAATAGTCTACAAGGACTTAAGCGACTAAACTGGGATATTCATTTAGTGAGCATGTTACACTGCTTGACCGTAGTAATCCTATCGATTCCTTTGTTTTTTGAAGAAGAATTGGTAAAAGATAAAGTTTTCGGTTATAATTATTATGCAGGAAACGTTTATTCCGTTGCTTGCGGGTGAGCTTTTTCAAGAATTCGCCGGTAATTATGATGATTCTAATGATCTGCGTCTTTCCTAATCTTTACATTCGATTCACCGGCACAGATATTTCCTTTGGGATGCTTTGATATCTCTTTACCATGTCAAAGAATTTGGTGTTGGATTCGTGTTGCATGGTGCATGTTGTTTTGGTGTGTTTATATTTGCATACGTAAGTGATTTTTCTTGCCGTATTCGATTATTCGCAAATACCATTTGACACTGGTCTCGATTTTTTTTTTAAAAAAAAAAAATAGCGACCATTTTTGAATTATTACGGTGCTGTATTTTTGATGTATGAAATTTCGACACCATTCTTGAACATACATTGGTTTATGGTAATTACATCTCACGAATTCTACATGAATTCTTTAATATCAAATATGATTGACTTAATTTTAAATCATGCAGGACAAACTTGGGTTGACCGGTACATTACCACAACTCATAAATGGAATCTTCCTATTGTCTTCATTCTTCTTCGCAAGAATTATCTACGGATTTTACATGTCCTATCATGCATACTGTAAGTTCTAAGTTACATTTATTGTCGTTTTTTTTAGAAAAATATCTGATGTTCATTATATTGCTTGTTTTCAGTGTCTGCTCAACAAGTAATGTCCCAGATACCGATTTTCTTGTGCATAATATACGGAATATCAAATATGGTGTTGAATATTTTAAACGTATACTGGTTCTTTAAGATGATTGAGTCCTTAATGAAAAGATTCGATAAGGGTGAAAAAAAACATCATAAACATCATATTTCACAAGCCGGAAAGTCGACAAGCAAGTCTGAGTCTAAGATCAAGAAAAACTAATTATCGTAGTAAAAGCCTTTCTTATAACGTAAGAGCATGTGCTCTTATTTATATATTATATAGAATTTAAAGTGCATCCCATTTGAGTCTCGATGTACATTGGGTTTTCGAGACTAAATTGATGACAGCCGACCAAAATGCGTGGACGTGTTGATATTCGATATTTTAGGAATGAAATTATATGCTATATATGTATACAGAAATCATTAAATTTTGACTGTCAAAAAATGAAGTTCATTTGTTTCGCGATTTATTCCTAGACGCGTTGCGCATCACATGATTCGCAATTTGTCCATGTGACTGATGTGGATTATTGACAATTTTACCTAAGTATTCGTAATAAATATGAATTAAATTGTTATTTAAAAAACATACAGTACCCATCAATAAATGACCAATTTATTCATTAAATTTTGGCAAATTTTTATTATTTATTTTTTAGTTAAAATATTTATATTTACTTGATTTTTATAACTTTGTTTAAAATATGATAAGTATTTAAATTTATAATTAAATTAATATTATACATTTATTAAATTATATTAACTATTATAATTAAACTTTTTGATTTACAATTAAATCTCAAGAAACTTTGATCTACTGTATGGCCAGATCAATATTAGATTAAATATCTTTTTAAAATATTACAAAAATCTTTAAAATATCAAATTAAATTAAATAATTTTATTATTATTTTAAAAGTTAGAAAAATATCAAGCTTTTTATTAATTAAACAAAATTAAAAAAAATTTTAATATACATAAGATCCATAAAAAATCTAAACTATTTTATTTTTCTATAATTTCAAATTATACAACTATTTTTTTAAAAAATAATATTACAACATTTTAATATATAATTATACACTTTATATATCAATTTTATTAATTTAAATAAATAATTACATATTAAACATATTAATAAATTTATTTCTAAAAAAATTTACATATTATAACATATTATAATATAATATATAAAATATTAATAATCTTAATATATCAACAATAATAATATGCTTTAATATGTCATAATATATCAATAGCCATAATATATTATAAAATAATAATAATAATAATATATACTTATATAAAAATAGATTCTTTTTTAAAAAAAAAGTTATAGTTTTTTACATATGGAAATTTTTTATTAATATATAAAAAATATGATCATTTATATCAAGAATTTATTATTATAAATAATAATAACTTTATCCTATTTGATACCAAAAAAAATTTATATACACAATATCAAAAAATACTTAGAATCTAAGATTTAAAAAAAAAAATAGAAAAAAATAAGAAAAAAATATCTTATCAAAAATAGTATAAAGTAATTGGCTTTATTTTATTCTTTAAAAAAAAGATTAATTTAATATATGAAAATTCCATAAAAAAAAATCAAACTAATAATATCCAAAAGTATAATTCAATAATATTTTTTCTCTTATTATAATCTATTTATTACATGAATCAAGATTGTTATTATTATACTAAAATTCATATAAAATACAAGTTATATACTCTCCTAATTAAATAGATTGCTGTATTGTTTTAATATAGTTTGGCAATACAAAATATAATTGATATTTTATATATTATATATTATTTGATAAAAATAAACGATTATAATTTTTATAAAAAAAAATAATATTTTTAATATATATAAGAAACAGTAAAAACTATTAAGACTGAACAGAAAACAAAAGCTCTAAAAAAATAAATATTATTTTATTTAAAATAATTTTTTAATTGTTATACTGTATTAAACAATAATATAATTCTAAAACATATAAAAAACTCTTTTCCACTCATCCCTACTTTGTCAGAAAACTTTCTTTTTTAAAAATTTTCTTCTTTTTCCCTTTCTCTTCTTTTGTACAAAATGAAATCCTGAGCAGAATGAGTTTGAGATATGCTAATACTATATGAGGCTCCTCTAACCATCAAGATTCCACATTTAGGAGAAGTACTTATGTTTAAGAAAGCATGAGCAGATTAACTTTTGTACATGACAACAGTCTGAAACAAAAACTAGAAAGGTTTTGAGACAGCCAACCTTTTCTTTGTGAGGCTTTATATATGTCTGGTAATCACAAACATAAGAGCAGTTTATCATTTTTTCTCATTTCTTCTTTTTTTTCTTTTTTTGCCAATAAACAGTTTTCCCTTCTTCTTAAAAGTTTTTTTTCTAGGCTTCTCTTTTTTTTATTATCTCATTTTATCAACCCTCTGGTTTGTTATCTCCTTATCTCAACCAAACCATCAACTTTACTCAAGTTAACATTTTATTTGTTTAAGAAGTATAGATTTTTTCTTAAGATTTCTTCTCTTATTCTAAAAAACTTAACTTAAAAAAGGTCCAACTTAGTTTTACTTTAATTGAAAGGTCGAGATCATAAAAATATTGCTGGTTTTATTATTCTAAAAGTTCTAGACATACCTTTTCATAATCAATAACTATATGTCAAGTCAATCAAATATGAGAAGAGGTTGTAAAAGAAGAAAATTTGACTAACAGTACCAATCGCATAAGAATTTGCTTTGCTGAGGGCTTAGACTACTAACTAGTATGTCAGAAGCAAGCAGTTATAAGTAACTATATCTTGAATACCTGATAATATCACTATTCCACATATTACTCATAAAGAATAACCATGGGATTGTCTTCTTGTTTTACCCAGCTCCCAAATTTTTCACAACAAAAACTATAAGCAGCTTACTCCTGTTAAAAAATTAATATAAACCAATTATACTATATTGATATCTAGATCACCAATATGAATAGTATCAATGACCCTTAATCACATTATCTTTGGTCATATGGTTATATGGATCCAGGCCACAATCCAAAACCCAAGTACTATATTACCTTTCACTATCATTACTTATAGAGCACATATGCAGGATTTATAATACAACTAATAGCTAGCTATTTTTATCTTTTTTTTCTTTTCTCCTACTTGGGTTCTCAAAAGTTCACATATGTCAACTTTATTTGTATTAGGCTAGGATTAATTTATATATTTTATATATTAGAGATCATTAATGTAATGACGTAAAAACAAAAGTTTAATAAATGTCTCACATTTAATGTCTTTTGCAAAAATATATATATATATATATAATTCTAAAAATTGGAATCGAACAGACTCACATAGATTCATATGAAATTAAAAACATTATTAAAAATAATGGTAAATTATAATTCATATATTAAATTTAATATAAACTTGAAAATCAAAAATCAAATTAAATTAAATTATTAAAATCCTTAAACAGAATATATAGAGATAGATAAAAAGATTTTTTTTGTTTGAAGATTATTTATATAAGTTTCACTTAGTAAGTAAAGAATTATTTAAAGAATTTTCTGCTCACTTCTAAGCATCCATATTTTTATAAAAAATTAATTAATTTCTTGTATCTTGCAGTAAACAAAAATAAACTTCTTTTTTAATAAAAAGTTCTTGTTAACTATATATCATTTACTATTTATATTATTATTAAAAAGAATATTTTTTATAAGTTAAAATATTATAAAAAAGTGTTTTTTTGATAAAGATAAATTTTTGAATTATTTAATATATAAAATTTATAGATTATATAATCATTTATTATTATTTTAATAAAAATACAATTATTTATTTATTATTTTAATAGAAATATAATTTAAAAAACATTTAAATTAAGTAATCTAAATTACAAAAAACTTTTGTAAATAATTTTTTTTTGATCTTATACTAAAAAAAAAACTTTTTTAATAAATAATAAGGAATATTTGAATTATGCCCTTGCCTTTAATTTAGGAATCCATCTTTATATGAATTTATTTATATAATATAAAATTAGCTAATCAGGATAATTAATTTAATTTAAGAAAAATCAGTAATATTAAAAATACAAAATAACAAATATAAGATTCCAATTGCTTTTTGAATTAAGCTTCTATCAAGAATTTTTTTCATATAAGAAAATCTTTATTAATTATATTCAGATCAATATTTGGATTTCTATTATTTATAATATAAACTTCATATTGAATATATATATATATCTAAATGCTTTATAAAATCAAAAAAACATTAATCAAATTATCAAACAGATAAATCTTATTATTTATTTCAATAATAACTTAAAATTAATAACTCATATATAACAAATTATTAAATTGATATATAATGTTACTAAGAATTTTAATAATTCAATTTAATTCAATTTTTAAAATATGGATTATAATTTATTATTATTTTTAATAGTTTTTAAATCTTATGCAAATCTATATAGGTTTATTTGATTTAATTTTTAAGACTATAGATATTATAAATAATATTTTGTTAAATTTTAATAAATAAAGTCTTAATATAATAATATAATATTATATAGTGTTAGTTCAGAAAAAGGCAAGTCAGTTATTTCACTAGTTCAAAGATAATATTATTAAAGGTAAGTCAAGGTAAGTCAAGGTATATAAAATTAATTTGGCCAAGTGTAAAAGTCTTAAAGAAATTGTTAGTAATTTCAAAAGACAGTGAACTTTAGTATTAATTTAAAATGCCAACAGAAGTTGGGACTTTATTAAAATCGAAAGAGCATTTTTTTATACATGTTGGCTTCATACAATGTAAAAATACATAAATAATAAATAATAAAAATACATATATCTATATTCAGCTTAACCTCCGGAGACATATGTACTTAATTAATATAAAGAAATATAAAAGGAAATAATAATAAAATAATAAAAGAAAAGAATAACATATATGCACGCTCTATGGCCTTGTGCTCCTAATTTAGTAATGTTTATCCATAGTAATTAATTAGTGGCGTCTTGGCAGCGTGACACATTATCAGGGGTCAGAATCGCACCATATATGCGTCTGACAAATGTCTGGGAACGTGTCTCAAACTTGCAAGTTGTCAGGGGCAGATCAAATACCTTCCGAGGTGTTTGGGTCATTAGGCGCAGTATGGGTCCCATGGCACAATCACAGGTCAAAATTGTTACATCAAGGTTTTTTCTTATAAACAAGGTTTTCTTTTTTTTTCTGATACCAACTTTTCTCTTGATAATCTTGAGCTATGTTCTATAGTAGTAATTATTCTTTCCTAGATGGTGCATACTTGAAAAGATAAGTTGTTAATTACAATATTCCTTTTTGGACACTTCAATTTTACTAATCACTATGTTTATTATTAATTGCACTATTGTTTTTTACTATTCACTTTCTACCTATTACTTGCTTTTTACAATAGTATTGTTATTTATATCATTGCTACTACTAGAAAACAATTAAGAAAAAATAAACTATTAGGACTAAAATAAACTATTAGATAAGTTATCTAAGCTTTTATAACTACATTTTATATACTAATTGTTATCAATACTCTGCATTTCCAAGATATGCAATGTAATAATCATAATTAGGGCTCCTAACAATACTACTTCAATACCACTTCAATACTACTTCGATACCAGTTCAATATTTAAATTTACTATAAAAACATATGAATAGATTACAACACATATATTAAATTTACTATAGATCAGTATTATTTTGATACTAGTTTGATACCAGTTCAGTACTTTTTTGGAATCCTAATCATGATACATGACTATATCCTATAACTTTTATTAAGCTAACAATGAAAACCATAATATATTACAATTAATATTTTTTACTAAATAATATTAGGGCTCCTAATGATACTACTTCAATATCACTTCGATACCAGTTTGATATTTAAATTTGTTATAAAAACATATAAGTAGGTTACAATTCATATATTAAATTTACTATAGATTGGTACCATTTCGATACTAGTTTGATACTTTTTTGAAGCCCTAGATAATATAAAATAAAAGCAAATATTTTTTATTATTACAATTAATTAAACTCAAATTTTTTATATATCATAATATAAGAATTTTTAACAAAATTAAAGAAGTCTATATTCAAAACAATTTTAATTTTTTTAATTGTATTACTAAACTAATTCAAAATTATATTAATTTCTTCTTTTCTAGCATTGAGTAAATACTTGTAACCACTTGATATCTTTTAATAAGCTAAAATTTATTTTCAATATTAGTTATCTAATTTTTGTAAGCAAGCTAGTATTAAACTTATTGTACTTATATAAAAGATATTGTTTCTTTTTAGAATATATATTTTTAATATACAAATCAAATAATAAAATAATGTTTATTTATTTAAAAAAATAATAATAAATATATATACATACAGTATATAGATAATTATTTTTGAAGGTAACAAAATACTAGATATGATTTTTTTGAACCCAACTTTTAAATAATACATATATAATATAAATTTTAGGATCATGCCAGAAAAATTCTGATCCACTTTCAAAAATAATTATCCATATAATTTAACTTTATTAAAATATACTTTAAACCAAAACTTTAATTACAACAATAATTAAATTGGTTTATATTTTATTATGATTATTAAAACAATAAATTAATATAAATATTTTATTAACAATTAATATTACCTTACTTTTATTAAAATGATTTTAATAAAACAAAAAAAGTTTTATGTTTTTATTATTTATCAAGATTTCAAAAACAAAATAATAACTATTAAATCTTGCAATTCTTTTTTTTTTTTAATTATTTAACAAGATAGTTAATATTTATTACTAATTTTATTGAATCTAATTTATTAAATTCCTTAATTATTTGTATTGAATTTTAATATAGTTCAAATAAAGAAATTCTTTTTATTAATATTTCTGTTTTAAAAAAAAAATTAATCAAACATATTAATAAATTTATTAATTGCTAAATATATATTCAAAAATAATAAGATTCTTAAAAATAAGATTTTTAAAAAAGTTTTAAGCAAAAAGTGGAACCATTTCAAATATATTTCTAAAATATAATTAACATAGTTAATCCTATAGTAAACCTTCAATTCAATAATATAACTTTTTGTTTATTAAATATAACAAGCTCTAGTTTGTTTTTCAGCCATACTTAATCTTTTTAAATTCTAATTTAATTCTCAAATCATAAATTGAAATTGTAGAATATTAAAAAAAATCAAAAAAATCAATTATTCAATCAATAACAATAATCGGAATTCTTTAATTCAATCAAATACTATTCTTATAAATATTAATCTTTTTCAAAAAAAATTTTAATCCGAATTTAATATTAACTTCTAAAAATTTTAAATTATCAATTATAAAAAACAATAGCAAAACATTTCTTTTATCAATAATAGAATTAATGACTTAAAGGGTAGTAAGTTAGATAAAATAGGTGCATGGATTGATAGTAAAACAGTTAGTAATAAGTAGTGAGAAGGAACCACCATCCTTGCTTTGCAAGAGGTCTAGGGGCCTGCGTGATTCCTCCCTTTAAACGTGATCTACCCAATATCTTTGAACTTTCTTTTTTCTTTAAGGTAATAAAAATTTCAATTTTTAAACATGCATTAACAACAATATACACTCCCTTTTTTCTTTAGCGTCAAAGTTTATTTTACATTTTGCATCAATAGAAAAAATGGATTACATGGAATCCTAGTTACTCGGGTAGTTCATATATTACTTTGTCTGATTGAATAATAAACTAATTCTGAAACCTAATAGTCACAGTTTCTTTACCCAAACTCTCTATCTTAAATGCATC
>CAJVPV010003961.1:0-10569 GCA_910591835.1 Acaulospora morrowiae | reverse complement strand
TGAAATTTTATATCAAAATAATCTGGTAATTAAATCATTTTGTTAAATGTTTAATTTTTTTTTACTTATAATTTATTTATTTATAGAATGGTAAAGAAAGAATATATAAAGGAAAACTCTTTCTCAAACAAATTTGCATCTGAATAAAATTACTAAAAAGGACACTTAAAAATTTTTTCTTCAAAAAAAACTATAAAGGACCCTGAAGAGTCTTCCTCATCTAAGGGTCCTAACGATTCTTTTCGATTCTGTATTCGATTCTCAAGTTTATATTAAATTAAATAGATGGGGTATACCCCACCATCATTTTTAATAGTATTCCGAATCTCATGCGATTCTGTTCGATTCTATTCGATTCCAATTTTCAGAATCATATCCTCATTCTCCAAGGATCAACCCATTGAACCAACTTACACTTTACTTGATGTCCTCATTACCGATGTCGACAAATGCCTGGCCATAATCTTTTACAAAAACAACAATACTAACATGGTATTGTTAAAGTGAAAAATGAACTATATAAATAATGAGAAAAATAAAAGTAAAATAAAGTAGAATATAAAAAGACCTACCTGGTCATAATCTAGTGGGCTAAGGCAAGGTAGGACTAACCTATGAACTATGGTTCAACCCCAGCTGAGGGCAATTCACATATCCTAAATAGGACTTTGTGTCATTGCTACTGTAACTCGTGATAGAGAGCAATTTGGATTGTTCTGGCGATCAAGGAGCCTTATGGATAGACTACACCCCATAGGTCAAAAGATAGATGATCTGATTGGTTAAACTTTCTGATCAAGTATTGCTTGGGAAATACCTCCAAAAGGGGGAAGAAGTTTTATAGGATCTTTCTAGTAGTGGAAAGAAAGATACAGATGGCTAAAACCATTAGTTGCACAACTATCAGTAAGAGTTTCACACGTCCGTTGGTAGCGAGGATCCAGTCAGGATTGTAGGAGGTCGCTTGTATCACGTAATGTTCTATTCTAAGGGGTACACTTGTGACGGTTGACTACATGCCCCATAAATTGTAACCCCCCGCATGTGTTGCTAGGTCAGATTAGGAAGGGTGAGGCTGAGTCCAATTCCCAGGCAAATTTGATGTACTGGTGTACCCTCATCCCGCCAATGATATCTCACTGACTAAACCCTAGTAAGTCTAAACTGAACGGTTGAAATACTATAGTGGTGGCTGCAGGCAATGATTATTCTGGCATGATAGCAAAGCTCTGCTTGTCTTGAAATAGCAACTTTCTACCTCCACTGTCTATACTTAAAGGCTTAGGCCTAAGATGAATAATTAGGACCAACGTCATTACCCCTGTATCCTGGAGAAACACCAGGAGACTAGCAGGTGATAAAAAAGGTATCTAAGCTGACGGCAAGGGTTAAAAAAAAAATGAAGTAGAATATAAAAAGTAATATGATAGATATGCAAAAAATATCTAGTATTTCTAGTATATTCTAGTATCTTTAAATATCTAGCAGATATAACGAGTAATTATCAAGTACAATATAGACAACAAGTATAAAGTTGGATAATAAGTCCAAAGCTGGCTAAATTATATCAGGCATAAAAAGTATAAAAATAAGATGACGATATAAAAGATGGCAATTAAGGAGAATAGACACTGCACACTAAAAGGCTATCTATCTTGAGAGTGTTACTAAACAAAGGAGTGACCATGCAGGAGGTTGGCAGTTACAACGCACGATTGACAGATCGACCTGTGTCATTGTTAAACTCGAGCCAAATATACATGTCTCTTTTGAGGAGAAACCATTCTCCAATGTAGTACAGCATAGACAGAACAGAAGTGACAGACTCGCCATATTTCACCGTAATAGTATACATCACCTATCCTATCGTCAATACTTGTCTTTCAAAATTCGAAAACCCTCCTAAAGCATGGCTGACACCAGTATATCTTCAAGAAAATAATCATGAAGTTCTTAAAGTAATTTTAGTCTCCTTTGAAGTACACAAGAAAAGACTTGGAAACCACTATATTGAAGTCAAAATTAACATTTTAAATCCTATGTCGCTAGAAACAATGAACTTCTTTTTTGAATACCGAAACACTTTCTGCCTAACCAATAATGACAAAGAAGGAATCATGAAGGTACTAATTAAACAAAAACTCACTTACAGGCTTCATGTCTCTTGGAACAAAATTGATATCTATATTGATGAAGCAGTCAAAACTTTCTTCTTGGAGCGAAAAACTGAAATGCTTATACTCTCTTTAAACACTTCTGCCCTAATTGGGGAAAGAATCAATAACAATAGTATGCAACTTAATTGTGAAGATGAAACAACACATGCAAGTACTCCTGAGCACAATGCCAATCAGTCCAGCTCTTATGCAGCATCCCTGAACACAGCGACGATCAATCCAATACCAGTGCAACACTAAATGAAAATCTCACAGTACAACACATTATTTAAGGTTATAATATGCCTAGCCACTATCAACTACAGGAAATAGGACAAATAGTCACAACAAACATGGAAATCAATGAACACTCCTCTCCAATCCAATCAGTAGAAACCCTGGAATCCCTTTTCATCTCCTGGGCTGATAAAATCAATAAAGTGCTAAATCCTCTCAAAACATTAATAACATCAGTTCTCCTGATATCAGAAATACTAATCAACTCAATGAACAAGAAAAAATCCTAGAACTATATGAGAAAACAATAATTGTGACAGATATGTCAAATTGATTGTTAGCCTCTTCCTTAAAATCAAAAACGAATCATCAGGCACTCCAAGAATCTCTCTTAAAGGCATATTCTCCAAAATTAAGCATAGAAACTGTAACTTCTTTAGAACATTCGCAAAAGATGAACTAATCAAGAGTCAATATCAGAAAGAATACAAAAAGCTTGAAAAACAGTTCCATACTAACTATTGTCAGGCTAACAATTTGAAATATATCATCCAAACTAACAGAAACAAGATCAAAAAAATTATTAACAAAGCACTCTTTGTTGCTTATCTCAGATCAACTAACCTTGCACTCCTCAAATATTGGCAAGTAGCCCAATTACTAGAATACAGATTTAATTTCTTCCTTAACCTCTTTCTTCAGAAAATTGACTATTAGGAACTCTACAAAATATGCAAAGAGTGTATCCAAAGAGACCTATCAGTATTACCAGATAACCCCAAGGACATTTCAACCTCAATCAAAATCAGAATCCCCAAGAGCATTCTGATTACCTCTAGCAATGATACAAGTAAAGTCGCAGGCAGCCTTAAGGCTTTTTACAACTTTGACACCCTACCTACCTCATATTTTGTCAAAAGACCTAACCTACTTGACAAACCTGAAAATCTCTTACCAGAATTTGCCAACTGGTTTCTCCTAATGAAGAGATATGAACTCGCAGATCTCAAATTCTGTGTTGATTAACTTAGAGAACACTACTATGTCCTTAATAAATTATTAGAGTCTTATTTCGACCTTCCTTCATCAAAGCTTCATCTCCTTCCTTCATACAAAGATTTGTCATCCAATCTTGCCAAATACTTTTCAGTTGTCAATACTATAGAAGAATTCAAAAAAGGGGTTCAGCTCTTAAGAGAAAATAACTATGCAGTCAAACGTCTTCCCTTAGACTACATCAGAGTAAAGCACTATTATTCTTTATATAACATCAAAAAAATTTCACAAGAGGAATTATGGATTCTTTCTCTTGATATTAGTGCAGCTTTTGACTTCATTAATCTAAACATGCTCAAAAAAGTCATACAAAGACTTCATATTCCAGACTCCTTTATCAACCTTTCTCTTAATATTCTAAAAAACTATACTTGTCAAATAATTATCAACTCAGGATTAACTGAACAAATAACAATTCTTGATGGAATTGATAAAGGAGAGTCTCTCTCTCCTCTCTAGTGAATTATTTTCTATGACCTTCTTATCACAGCCTTTACACAACAAAAATCTAATCTTCCAGTTAATACAATCGCATATATGAATAATCTTAATCTTCTAGCAACCTCAAAAAAAGAAATTTAACAAAACTTAAATCTTGCCTCCAAATTTTTCATACTCAATGATATCAAAGCAAACCTCACAAAAACAAAACTTATTGTATTAAACAATTCATCCTCAAACAAAACTCTCATACAAAACAACACAATTATCTCTTCAACCCAAAAAAAGGAATCAGTTAGAATTCTTGAAATCCGGCTCTTCAAACACAGCATTCTTACTCCCAATTGACAAAAAATTTTTAAAGAAACTGAAAATATAGCTCAAGCTCTAAAATCCAAACACACAACTGCCCTATAGCCACCTATATCTATAACAAAGTTCTTTTAACCCGAATTGAATTCAAACTTCAAACAACCATCCTAACTACCAATATGCTCAAAATTCTTCAAAGGAAAATTGATTCTATAATTAAACACAAATTTAATATTGAATGTACACTTCCACAAAACTGGTTCTACAACCTTAACATATTTAATATCAAATTGATCTCGGATTTACAATTTGAAGTTCTTATCTCCAACTTCCAATACTCCCTCACCAACCCATAACTCTTCCACTAAAAGAACTTGAATTCAATACTATTCAAAAATTTAATTGTCAACCACTCTGTATTTTAAAAAACAACTTCGTATACACATATAACACTACAACATTCTCTACTTTATTAGCATATCAATATAATCTTTCTCTCTGCTTAACTTTACATTGTTCTCATGAATTCTCTGGTGAATCTACTCCCATTATTTCAATTCTGGAAATACATAAAAAATGACCAATTTTTGCCAAACAACTATCCAAAAAAAACATCTTCTATATTGAACAAATTCTTAACTACAATAAAAATCAATTAACAAACTGGAATCACATTTCTGCAAGATTCGGCTTTAATATTCAAGGCAAAATTCCACAATGGTACACACTTCTTACCCAAAGCCAATACTCTACTAAAGAATCAATACTAGCTAAACCCAACCAAAAAGAAAATGGATAGCATCACTCAAAAATAACAAAATTATCTTTGGCAAAAAACAAAAAACTAATAATAATAATATCCTAACCAACCACTGGATTGCAATTAATAATAATCCTAACAGTTTCATAATTCTTACAAAATGTTCTGGCTGCCACTTAAACATTTCAAATAACTCCCATAAATGTCAATTTATATCAAACAACCCATTTAATCTTTTTATAAAACCTTTTACCAACAACTCAATCAAAACTAAAATAACTCAATTAGATCTTCTTAACACACCCACATTCAATTCTCAAAGCAAACCATTAACTTCTTCACTAATTTATATCCCACTTGATATTCGAGAATATCTTATCCAAAAACATTTAACCTTATCATCACAAAAAATTCTCAGAACAATTTAATTCCCCCTGGACCAAAATCCTGAAATACTTTTAATATTTAAATACTTTTCCAATTTAATAACGATCACATGGAACTTTCTTCAACACAATAAATCCTATACAATTAATTTCTCTCTTCCTCCTCTTCCATCTCTTTACTTCTCTTTAATTCTTATTCTCCTTACCAACAAAACAAAACAAATAACTATCTTCTGTAAACATACAAAAATATCCAACAAACTCTTGCTCTCATTACCTCCCAATTATCAGAAAAAATGCAAACTACCCTATGCCATTATTATTAGCAACATTCATAACATCATCCAAATATTACAAATATCATGCTCTTTCTATAAACCTACTTCAGCAATAGAAAAACTTCAATTCTACAATACGATCATATCCCAACTCAATATAACTAATCCATTTTCTCTACTATATACCTTACTAAACACACAAAATAATCCACTTCCCCAACACGAGATCTTATCAAAAAAATAAATAAAACAATCAGGTTAACCAACATAATTTACTTTGAAAGAGCAAAAACTACCTTCAAATCTGACTTCTCTCTTCTACAACATACACTTACCTTTCTCAAAAAAAATTCTTTACCAACCATCCAATTCCAATTTAATTTATATAACTTCCATTTCAAAATTCTTTTCAACACATTACCAACCAAATTTTACTTATATTCTACCTTACACTATCTTTATACTAACAATCTTTGTCCCCAATGTAATATTGCTTCAGAAATTACACACCATATTTGGCTCTATAAAGAGAGCAACCTGGCTATAACCCAAATAATAAAAAACACCAAAGTACAAGCTACTCTTTCCTTAAAAAACAACAAAAACTTCAATTCAAAAATTTTCCAACAGCTTATCAACTCACTACTCATCTGTATAAATCTAGCTCTTGGCCTTACAAATACTAACTCCTTTTTCACAAATCTTAAACAATTTCCAAAAGATCAAAAAATTCTGAATGAACTTCAAAATGATCTTCTTAACATATAAAAAATATGGATTCCCTGAAACAAAGCATGAACGAAGAAGAAGAAATATACAACATTACTTGAGCAGACAAACACAGGAAAAACAAACAACCACATACAAAAAACAACAAAACAAAAAGAAAAACACTACTGGCAAATAAATCTCTCAATCTACAATCAAACAACTATACTAACATCATTATTCAATCTTTTTCTGAAAATCTATTAACATCTTTCCATAATAGAATAAATTATTAAGAAGGCATTAGCCCTTCAAATATAGATAGTTCCTTTTATTTTTCTTTCTCAAAAAGGTTTTTTTCTAAAATATATCTATTTGGTGATAGGCTAACATGTATAGTAATATATCTCATAATTTAAACATTAATTATGTAACATTTTACTCAATTAATAAAGATCACGAGAAATGCATCACTTAATACTTTAAAAAACTATTATATATGATTAAATTATATATTGTTGATGTTTTTCTTGACGAGTCTGTTACTTCTCCTGAGCACTTCTTGTGTAATATCAGGTAAGTGTTTGACTTATCTATTTGAGGCATGTGTATTGTTTAGCCAAGTTCTACTAACTCATCCCTTCTTTTTTCATTGTTCATTTCTCTTAACAGATCTTTATTACTTTTTTCTTTATGGTTCCAATCATCCTATTTCATGACAAGTACTGGATTAGGTAAGTTAATTAGTTTTACTTCTTTTGGCAACAACTATTATATGTTCTAATTAAGAAGATTTTAATTTAAAGAATGGTTTTTCTTATTATTTGTACTGCTGCTGCTTTCTAAAATTTTCTTTTTTATTTATATTGTAAAATGATAAGAAAATTATATTTTCTATTTTCAAATTAAACTTTTGATAGACTATCCTTTCAAGAGAAGTTATGGAAAGTCTATTTTAAGCTCTAATTATTGTATTATTGCTTATATAACTCCATAATTATTTCCAATTTTCAGGTATGTGATGCATCAGATCACGTACTGTGGCCATGCCCTATGTAATTTCCCTACCAACAATATATAATAATATGTAATTTTTTTTAAAGTACACTAGCAATAATTATCTGATTGAAAGTTTATTCCTAATAACAATGTTTACATTTTTTAGAGACAATATTATCTAAGACAATGCTATAACATATCAGTTGTCAGTAATATCCAATACTTATTGGAATTGCTTCAAATAACAACATTTGCTATAGTTTGTTTCTAACTATATTAGGTATAGAGGCTAATATACTGAATAAAGATATTTTTTTGTTTAACCAGTAACATGCATTTTTACTAGTCGTTAAGCTTTATTTTTAACTGGGGAGAAATTAAGAAGAAGTTGAAAAGGGGCATTAAAGGTAATATCTATGGTGAATAAAGTTACATAATCTCTATTTGCTCTATTGAAAATAAATTCCTTTATTACTACTTGTAGCTAAATTAACTATTTAATTTCTTACTTGTCTAATTGATATCCAAGAATATTTAAGGTATTTATAACTGATACTTACTATCTGAACACTGACTTACATAACTTTGCAGGGAATAGAACTTATAGCTAGATGCTTTCTTGGGATATATACCACTAGACCAGCTTATTACTAGATTGAGATGAAATTAGAATAGGGATCTATGTGAAAAATGTCAGATATTAAGGGAGTGATCACCAAATCTATTCATTAAAAGCAGATATATCATACATCTTGCAACTTCTAACAATTATTTTAATACCAACTGGATAATTGTTATGCTATGACACCTATTTTGGAAATCACAATCTCAATGCCTACTGGATCAGTATGTGAAATGGCTTCTTATAAGAAACAACACTTTTACAGGTTATGGCGTCAGATACTATATTAATTCTATTCAACTACCTTATATGGGATTGAATTAATATCTTGTGATTTGATCTGTGAAGTGTTAACCACTATACTATAGATTATACATTTTGCTGAAATTTGTAGATTCTTAATGCAATTGATGCAATTATTTGATGCAATTAATTAAGTCACTATTAAAACATATAAATAATTGAATTATAATATAATTATTTTTGAGAATTTTGGAAATTGAGTCAATAGCAAATAATTTATACCACATATATACTATGGACCCACAGGTTATAATAGTATACTGTATATTGATTATTATATATTTGTATTATTCATTATTTTTATTGTTTTAAAAATTTTGTTATTTAATTTTTTTATATTTTTAATTTTACAATTAAGTTAATTATATAATATATTAACATATATTATTATTTTTATCTTTTATCTTACAACAGTGAAATGATTTAAATTTTTATCTGTAGATCTATAGTACAGTAGTTAATACTCTACAAATAAGATTACAAGATACTAGTTCAATCTCAAGTAAAAGCAATTGAATAAAATCTATATAGTATCTGGCACTATAATCTATTATATACTATTTCTTATATAAAGTCATTTTATATATTTATTTAGTGAATATTGAGATTGTAATCTCTAGAAAAGGTGTCATAATTTGATAATTGTTCAGATAGTATTTTGATAATTATCAGAAGTATACTGGTAGTGATTAAATAACATGATAAGTTAAGAGACATGTATTCAACCTCTTTAATTAAAATTTCTCTTGTATTTAAGTATACAAATTGGATTGTATCCTATTTTAATTGAATAATAATCTTTTTTTTTGAATAGTAATTAAAGTTCTAGTCTAGATTATTTCAATTTAATGAGAACCTAATTGGTTTGAAAAATAACTAGCTACAAGTAATGAGAAAAATTGCAGTCTTATAAAAAATACTATAAATCAATAAGAGTATAATTTGAAATCTGTATAATAAGATTTTTTTTTTTTTTTTTTTTTTTTTTTTAATGTGAGTAGGCTTCACTCTAATTTTTATTAATTTGTTATGAATGACATACATTGTATATTTCTATTCACACATAAATTATTACAATTAAAATTCACCCACAAGTATACTATCCAGGTGTAGCCTACCTATTTTCTTACATCTTCCAGCTTCAATTTCTGTAAACTTTTCAGTAAGCACCATTCGCACTAACCAATTTTATCCATCAGAGTACTGTGTCTCTATTTTCTTCTGGTAGTTCATCTTTTTTAAGACCAGTGGGCCCGAATTGTTACCAATATAGGGAAGTGGATAAAACCTTGTGACCAGAGGTTTGTTTCACTACCTTTAAACCTATGGTGGAGTTGACGATCCAATCCTTTTTGGATAATGTGGGGCTTTACACATAGGCTGCTTATTTAAGAGGGCGCAAATCCTCCAAAGTCAGGCTAAGTCCTAAGGGGAGTCTTCCATTCTGGCAATCGTTACTAACTAAGAACCTTCACTACAGGTAAGAATAGTAGGTATTGCTGGTGAGTCATCACTTATACTGAAGGGGAAGTTGTGTTTAAAGTCTTGCTGAATAGTTTCCAGTTTGTGGCCCTCCATAATTTCTTTTATAGTCTCGTAGACTATAGGGAAGGGGAAACGATCTGTTGTGGAACTGGAAAATGCACCAATCTTGATGATGATCATTATAACACCAACCGGACGATCGTCACGCCACGACACCTTTTTCTGGAAATTACAATCTCAACGCCTGCTGGATCAGCATATAAAATGGCTTCTTATGAGAAACAGCACTTAACAGGTTATGACGCCAGATACCATATTAATTCTATTCAACCGCTTTCACATGGGATTGAACTGGTATCTTGTGATTTGACCTGTGGAGTGTTAACCACTACACTACAGACCCACAGGTCCTCTGTATAATAAGATTTTTTTTTTTTTTTTGTGAGGCACTTCTCAAATTGTGATCTTTATTAATTGTTGATTCAATTTTTATAGAGAAAAACTTAGTATAAAATTTACAACAATAGTAATACATTAGGATATGTTGCTATAAATATCGATCTGCCTATAAGTAAATATATTCTATAAAAACCTTAATTTGGCAAAATTTTAGAAGTAACTATTTACTAAGTTAGGGGGTCAGTGCCTCCCTAATAATTTAGTTTTTCATCCAGATCTGATGAAAATAAGTTTTCAGTTAGTAAGATACAGTTGGAAAAAATGTTTGAAAAAAGTATATTGGAGTGTCAATTATGATTGTTGTTGGTTTGTTTTGTTGTTGTTGAGTTAGTGGGTAGTTTGTTGGAAGTTGCTGTGGTTGTTTTGA
>CAJVPV010003960.1:0-10570 GCA_910591835.1 Acaulospora morrowiae | reverse complement strand
ATGACCACCGAAGCTGCAAGGTGGGTATAGTAGTACAGAGTAATAAACTGCACGGTGCTATGAAATAAGCAGCTATATTAGCATATAATTAATAAAGATATGGGGAAATACGGAGCATGCATAGAAAACTACTTGAAAACTGACTCGACCAGGGGAGGAATATAATTAATTTTTATTTTAATTTTTATTTTTCATATAATAACAACACTAGCAGAGCCTTGACACATTAGCATGATACACACCTTTGGGATAAGTCAATAGCAACAAGCCGATATGGAAGAAATTCGATATAGTTTAATATGTATTTAGAATAGTTTATAGATAGTAGTTCTTGTATGAGAAATACAAATGTAAACTAAATAAAGTATGTTAGGCAAGGCCTGGCTAGTTGAAAAATATATATATATATATATTATTATCTTTAAATAGTTAAATATTAGAGATTTTATAAAATATAGGTTTATTATAATAAAAATTGCTTCAGTAATATAGAATTAATTAAAGTATTAAATATAAAAATTGTTTTTATAAATTCGCCTATTGAATATTCAAATTTGAACTAGAATAACTTGATAAAAAATTAATAATTTTTTTTTATTTTACTATCATTATGTAGCCCAAAACCAGAACTTTTAGAAAAATATAGGTTTATTATAATAAAAGTTATCTCAGAATAGATAAAAAATTTTAAAAAAAATTTTTTTTTATGTTTATAATAATTATTTGCATAAAGCAAGGGTCTAACTTTATAAATATCCATCTAAATTTAAATCCTTATATCTTATTCAAAAGCTCTTAATATTTATTTTTTTTCTTACAAATATATATATTAATAAAAAATTCTTATTTATTAAGTTATATAAAAATACAAATATCTATTTTTTTAAAGTAATTATTTTAGAAGACAAAGATCTTAATCAATAAATATTTATTCAAATTAAGTAATTAATATTTTATTTAAAAACTCTCAATTACTATTTTTTTTCTTACAAATAGAAAATAAGTAAAAAATTCTTTTGTATTAAATTATTAAATAAAAAGTAAAATATTTTGTAATATAAATCATATATTAAAAAAAATTTTTATATGATAAATATATATATATATATATTTCAGGTAAAGAGTGCATATAGCACATAATCTTTATTGAGTGATTTATATCCAATTACATAACTACAAGATTCATTTAAGTTAACCTATATTCCTATCTATAGCCTTATCCAATTATATCAATTTATTTACTGCAGAATGAATCCACATACTGGGTGAGATCTTTAGGAGATAGAAATTCTACTATTAGTTTTAAACTATCTAACCTAATTTAGATCCTAGCAGTTGTCATTTAGAGCATGTATTTTTCAGGGTTGGTTAGAACATCCAGATAATCCATTTAATACTTTTCGCCTAATTCCTCAAAGAAGGTACTGTACTCCTTGTTACTACCTATAGTTTCCAACTTTCTTTGTAGGGATTGTTTTCTTTTAAGCAAGCATCAGATTGGGATAGCCCCAGGCTAGATTGTTCTTTGTACTATAGAGTTTGTTATACCAGGGAGTTTGTAGGCTTTTATCAAAATTAAACCAGAAGCCTTTTTTTGTGTAGCCTTCCCTGCTTCGACCTGTTTTCAGCCTGCGATCGTCAAGAAGACCAGAGGTCCTATCTTCATGCAGCCTAATTAAATTTGATTAGAATCCAAATATTTGAAGTATGATATTTGTAGAAAAACTGGTAAACCCATAAATGAAGAAATTTTTTATGCATTTTGTTTTCTGTAGATATTGAATTAGAGATATGCATTTGGAAATTAGGGAGCACTACCTACTGTACTATTGACTTACTGGTCTCTATATGATAAATATATTAAGTTAAGTAATTTATTATAAAATTTATAAAACTTATTTCTTTTAAGTTTATATATATAATCATCAACTTTTATAAAAATTTCATATATTTTAGACTATTAAAAACATTTAATTATAATTGAAACTTTATTTATTATCATAGCTATTAATAAGTCTGTTACTAATAAAAGTCAAGATTCATATAATAATGATAAGTGTTTTATATTATATATGAGACAAATTTGATTATGGTCAAAAAGTTTTTTTTTATTTATTAATAATATGGTTTTTTTATACAATAAATCTAATAATTATATAAGAATTGTCAATAAAAAAAAACGAAATAAACAAAAAAAGTAAAGTAAAAGAAAAATAAAATAATAAATTACAGTGAAGCTATTATATAATACATTATTACTTTTGTCATTATATTATATAATTCATTAATTTTGTCAAGCAAAGATAGATTATATAACTTTATTTAGTTTTCTCTACTTATATTATACTTTTTTATCATAGCTTTTCACTTTTTTCATATATGCCATTTATTGTTTCAATATGACTTGTCCCAATTATAGCATGTAATATTTCTTGGCAACTGATATTAGTAAAATTCATATTGTCACTTTTCATGTTATATTATATATAAAAAATTATTAGAATTTTAAAAATTATTTGTTATTAATATTTTAATAATCAGTAATTTAATTTAAATAAAATATATATTATTTAAAACTCTTTATAAAAAGAATTTAATAATAAAATTTTTACTTAAATTAAATCATTAATTATAAAGATATCAATTATAAATTATTAAAAAAATTATATATAATATCTTATATTTTTAATTATTTATAATTGATATCTCTATAACAAGTGATTTAATTTAAATAAAAATTTTATTATTAGATTTTTCTCATTGAAAGCTTTTAAATAGTAAAATTTTTGTTCAAATTAAATTACTAATTATAAAGATATCAATTGTAAATAATTAAAAATATAATATACTATATATAAAAAAATTTTTATAGATTAAATTTATTAATTAATCAAAAATTGCATTACAATTATAGCATTGTGTCACAATTATAGCATTGCATCACAATTGCAGCATTGTGATATAATTGTGACAAATCATATAATTGTATCATAATTAAAAATAATTGTGACAAATTACATAATTGCATCATATTAAAATAATTGTATTAAATTATATAATTGTAATACAATTACAAAAAAATCATATGATTATATTATATTAAAATAATAGCAGTATTATAGCATTATATTATAATTGTATCAATTGTATCAATTATAAAAAATCCCATTTGACTTAATTACTAAATTCTTGATTTTTAATTGTATCTAATTCAATTCAATAATTTTTGTCATATGTATACTATTAATATAGAATTATCTATATTTTATCTAATTTAAAAGATCTTTAAAAAAAAATAAAAATTAAATTTTATAATTAGACTAATTTTAGAGAACCTGATTATAGAAGTTCAAAATCTAATAAATATAAAGTAGGTTACTCAATTCAAAACTTGATAAAATATTATATAGTTGTAATATTATAATAAGAATTAATAAAATCTTAGACTTGAACCTAAAAATAAATATTTATAAAACAGTCTGAATACAAATAATTTCAAATATATAATCCAATACTATTAATAAAATACAAGTTAAACTTTTATTTGAAAAATCTTGTATAAGAACTTCAAAAAAATTAAATACTTTTAAAAACCAATTTTCAAGCAGTTAAAGCAAGAAAAAAAAAATAACATATAAATCAGAAATATATAATCAAATAAAAGAATTAATATATGAATTTATAGAATATAATAAAAATAATTAGTAATAAATTAAAACTTAATCTGAATTTATAGTATATAATCTGTAAAGATAATCTGCAAGCTATAAATTTATTATACAAAGGAGATCTTAATTTTAATTAATAAACAAAAAATATATTATTTTTATAAATTGCATTTAGAAACTTAATATTATAGATAGATAAGCTGGATTAAGAAGATTTATATATACAATTCTAATTGTCACTATGATATAATAAATAAATAATTCTAGCCTAATTTAGGATAAAAAACAATAATAACAATAATCAATTATTTTAAATAAGTACAATATTAACTATTTAATACTACTGTATTAATATAAATTTACTATGAGATGCAATATACTATCAGTTTTTGTTACAATAGGCTATAATTAACTTATATACTGTATAAGTAAAGATATTAATATAATGACTAAAAAACTAAAGAATCCTCCTAAATACATTCTTCCTAAATATTATGTTTTTTCTCTCTAAATGAATGATCAATACTTAAAAACTTTAGTAAAATTTTTTCCTAAATATCCAATTTCAAAAAAGTCTTACAGTATATGTTTCCAAAGGGTACATTTAAGATTCTCTATATATGCTCAATAAAAAGTCTTACATTCAATGCTTATTCGTAATAAAAAATAAATAAGTCTACTTTTTTTTAATTATGAAACTTAAGTAATATAAAATTCAATATCAAATTTTTAACTTTACAAATGTAAAACGATTCAAAATTATTTGATTTTATTTTTTATTAAAACATTCATAGCGCTTCAATTCTTTCTATTAATACTATACTTTTAAATTACAACAAAGTCGACGTAATTCGTCTTTTATTACATCTATTAATACTCGTTTTATAATTGACTAATAAGATAATGTTTCTTGTAAAACTAAGTAATTAAACCATGCTGTTTTTCGTATTTTGCATTATATTTTTTACACTTTCTATCCATATGAGTGGTAATCCCAAATACTTTTCTTGATTTTTTACAGTAAAGTCCTTTTCTTGCCGCGAGATAAGTAAGTAAAGCTTGATCTTGGCGATGATTCTTTCGGCTGCTCCCCGGAGGTGCAATGCAATCCTTGTTTAATGCGCATATATACCAGTTATCTATTAATTCCTTTCTTTCTTTTGTGTCAAATGCAACCGATGCTGCATTGCAGTTTTTCAACTGATCATATTTCGAATGATCATCACCAAAATATTTATAAACACCGGAATGTGTCCAATTTTCCATTCTCCCTGGAGAATTGGGTGAAACGAATCCATTAAACTTCTTCATTAAAGATGGTAATTGTAAAAAGAATTTTCGTTTTACAAAAGTACCCGCATCTAACCAAACTAACTTAGTTCCTAAGTAATCTCGCGCAACCTCCGCGGTTATTCCGACTTTCCAGGCATATTCACCACGGTTTTTTCGAATATTCCAGAAAGATGGATACGCCGAAAAATTAAATATTCGTAATTCTGATATGTAACTTAGATTAAGTAAACGATTGAGTTCAGCTTTCTGCGATTTAGTAATCCCCAGATCGTAGACCACAATCCGTACATCCAGGCCATCTATCTCTTTATTAATGCGATAAAGTAAACTTTTTAACGCACAGAAATGATTTTTACTCGCACCAGTAACTATTGTTATATTGTGTTGTCGCGTCGTCGAGTTTGATTGTATGTGTTTAAATGGCTCTCGATAATAATGTGTTTGAGGGAAGATCGAGGTCTTATTAGTAACAATGGTTGTCTCGTTGGCAGAAACAATTGTCTTATTAGCATCATCAGTTTTCCGAGTATCCACGGTATCCTCAACTAAAATGAATAACATAAATTTTCGGTATTAAATGTTATTCAGTATGACTTGATTTACAATAAAATGAAACTTGCAAATATCTTACCAGAAGCGAATAAATTAGAAGATTTAACTGCATATATATACAATAAAATCACTATTGTCATAAAGAAAATAAATAATATTGGATGTTTTTTAGATAAACCAGCTTTGTAATTCATCCTGATCGTTTCTATGTAATAAGCCAGTTAATTAGAGAATTAGAGAGTGAGTAAAGAGTCGTTCCAATGATCTATATACTGTATGTGTAATTGACCAATCAATATTTATTATTTCATACATAATATGAGCATACAGATACGGGTGATAGCTATTTTGGGTGTTCCTATGCGTCATCATTACGGCAGTTGTGCGTCATCTGTAATAATTAATATTATTATGCACATAACACTTATTTTATAGGTGAATTGAAATTTAAATTTATTTTTATTATTTTTTTATTATTTTTTAAAACCCTCAATCAGGCTGGAGTCATTTATTTATTAAATCATAGTGAACTATTCAATAACAATTGTATGTATAAATCTTCTCAATCCAGTTTACCCATTTACAACATTAAGTTTCTAGATGTAATTTATGGAAATAATATATTGCTTGTCTATTAATTGGAATTAAAATTCCTTTTGCTTAATAAAGTAATAGTCTGCAGAAATTTAAATTTATTATTATAATTTATAATTATATTTTTTAATATATTATTATGTAAAAGTTTATTTATTTATTTATTTATTTTTTGTAGGTAAACATCATCTCTTTATTTAATTTGTATAATGATATATATACATTGTGAAAGAAACAACATCTCTCATGTATAACAAAACAATGAGTTAAATGCTAGCTTGCCTACAGTAACCGCTTAACTAGTACTGAAAATAAATTTTAAAACAATACATCTTGTCAAGTGGCTCTGAGCGGCTATGAATACCTACTCAGTATTTTGTGAAAGGAAATTAGAATAATCGGTTATTAGTTTAGAAATATATTTGAAAAAGTTATATTTGCTTTGGATATAGAAGTCTGCTACTACAGTTGGTAGATCGGTGATGGTTAGATCTTTGAGAGTGGTGGAGGAGGAGTTTTTAGATGTATCCGGTTTGTTGGTGTTCTGGTTGTTTTTCTTTTTTAATGAGGTGTTGTGCTGACTCTTATTCCATTTGATGCCAGTAGTAGGAGAAGTGTTGGCTATGCTGCATCGGGGTATCCAGATTAATTTGTAAAGTTGTACTAGGATCTCAGTTGATGCTTGGACCCAATTGGATTGATTTGATATAGAAAAAATATTGTCTGTAATGCCGCATGCCAACTCTACTAGTTGCCATGCATGCGATATTGTTTTGTGATCGTCCTCTGGATGGAAGATGATATTGATATTGGAGATGATTTGCTTAATGTTTTCTGCTGCTAACGGACATTTGAAGATATGTTGAATATCCTCAGTACGGAGGCCACACCTAGGACAGTAAGGGTCTGGATACTGTTCAGGATACAATTCATGTAGGTTTTTCCTTGTAGGAAGTGTTCCTGACAATAATTTGATCCTGAAGGTGATTAGGTCACTATATTTGTTAGATTTGGTGTTTCTAATATCCCTGTTGGATTTGCTGATGATTTTGAGGCCATACAAATTGTGGAAGGAATTGAATGTTTTTAAAATTGACGTGCTTTCGCAGATTATGTAGGTTTTGGTAATGCTTAAGATCTTCTTGCACCATCTCATGCTGCTACCAAGTTGTTGATTGTTAATTAATGGGCTTTCTGGGAAGTAAAGTAATGGATTGTTCCACTGGATGGAGTTATTGGGTTTTGGATTGGATTTTGGTTTAACATATGTAATTTGGATTGATTTGTCTTCGATTAATTGGTTAATTCTCAAGATTATTGGTGCAAAGTTGATCTTGGTTATTCTTTTTGGATAACTGGAAGAATTTTGAAGTATTCTTTTGTTGTTTCTGATTTCTATCGTGCTGTTTAACAGGCACCAGTGGAGAATGTCAAAAAGGACGTGCAGAAGGTCACCTGATGGATGGCCTGGATTGATTAAAACAATTTCAAAATCATTTGCGATGACTTTGCCTTGGTGGAGTTGAAGATAATAGTATTGATGAAATCCAATACTTTGAAGTGCCGAGATGGGAGAGGAGGTTAGAAAATTGTCAACAGATTGGAGAATATTTTCGCCTCTTTGAGATGTGTTAGACAGTTCGCTGATTATATTACTTAAGCGATATTCGGTTGGATTTTTAGGATTGGACAATACCCACAAGGAGGATGCTGATGTACTTGTAAAGGTTATTATGCAGAGGCCTGCGATGAGAGTTCCCATTGGACATCCTCTATATCTGGATAAGTTGTTGTTTGACTCTATTTTATAGTGTCTCCCTTTGAGATTAGTTCTCTTGCATATATTGTGATATCTCTTGTATGTTTTGACACAACAACTGAGATTATGTATATACCAGAAGAATGGTTTGGGGTTGAGTATTGGGCCATGGGTGCCAAGGAGATCAGCTGGATTGCAAAAGTCCTTGAACCAACTAGGTTCAGGTCCACACCGCACAATGCCCGTGTATGAAATAAGCTGGAACCAAGTGAGTTTTTCCTTACTATTATACTTCAAAAGTTGATTGACGAATTTAATATTGAGAGCATTGGCTGTATTGATTGCTATGGTTCTTTTGTTGGATTGTAATTTGTTGAATAGCAGGCCAATTGAGTTCTCAGCATTGCTATAGTGTGTTGCACAATTGGGAGAACATATCTGAATTTTGATATCTTTTGCAATTTTAGCCATATAAATTATCCAATTGTCTTGATTAAACTTTTCTGAATTGCAGACCGGGCAAAACCAAATTGCTTCGTTCTTTTGAATTGATTGTAATTCTTGGAGTAAATACTTTCTGGTGGTTGGTATGGAGAGTTTAGATATGAGATTACCGATTAAGGAAGATCTTTGCCTTTCTTCAAGAGATGTAATATTAAGACCGCAATGGCTCACAAGGATTGCATTCGAGCACCTGGAAGTGATTCTATAGGCTGATTTAATGAGTTTGCTGACTTTAGTTTGAAGTTTGCTGAGTGTAGTCTTATTGAGATAAGATGAGGTAAGGAAGTACTCGAACTTCCTCATGATGACCCAGTCACATATTTGTTGTTTGATTTCACCTTTCCAATTGTGTTTGGATAGTTCTTTAGTGATTGTATCGATGACCTGGGAAAAGGCTTTCCTGTTGGTTTTGAGAGATTTTCTAGGAGAAATGAGCATGCCTAAGTATTTTATGCTTTCGTGGGGCTTCAAGATCTGAACTGGTAAATTGGCGAATTTGATGGTACTGTTGAGACCACATTTGACTTTAATATTTGAGATTATTTTTGTTTTTTCCTTGTTGCACGCAATGTTGTTTATTTGAAAAAATTGACTTGCTGTTATAAGGAGGTTTTCCAATCTTTGCTTTCTATCGGCGATAAGAGCCAAATCATCCATATATGCCAAGGCATTGGGGGCAATGTAGCTTTGTATAGACTGGTGATGGGATTGTTTGGTGATTAAAGGATCATAAAATATGACCCAGATGATGGGTGATAATGTCTCGCCTTGTTCGACTCCATTATTTACTTTGAAAGGGTTTGTTGCTCCGAAAGATATGTTTACGAAGACTTCTCTATCATTGAGAAGATTGATGAATAGGTTGATAATGGATTCAGGACAATTAATTCTTTCAAGAGATTTTTTGATTGATGGAATGGGGGCTGAATCAAATGTCTTTGCGATATCTAGGGATGCGAACCAAAATTCTTTGTTGTTTGCATTGGCTGCATTCAAGACAGAATTTACTATTGTTAATGGTTCCATAGTGCTTTGATTGGGAAGGCTGGCGAAATTAAACTCTGATAGGATGTTATTTGATTTAAGGGTTTTGGTTAGTCTCCTATTGATTATACCAGTAAAAACTTTCCTGACAGAATCGATAAGAGAGATAGGTCTTGTGTCGTTAAGTTTGTGGCTCCAGATGAGTTTTTTAGGGATGAGAGTAATCGTTGTCTGTTTCCACGAGGCCGGAATAGTAGAGGATGATATGATCTGGTTAAAGATGTAGGATAAATATGTCACTGTTTTTTTATCCATTAGTTTGATAATGTCATAGCTGACTCCAGATTTCCCGGAGGCTTTGTTTTTAGGTAGTTTGTTAATAGCTTCTTGGACTGTTACTTGATCAAGTGGTTGCATTACGTCATCGTATGTTCCTGGATCAATTGTTTTAGTGGAATATTCCTCATGCCAATTGGAAAACTGGTCTAGATCGAAGTTTCTCTTCCGTAAAATGTTTTTAAAGTATTTATTGATAATATCTTGTATAATATCTGGATCATTTTCAATTTGTTCTCTATCATTATAAATTTTGTATAAGTCCAACTTGGGCTTAATTGAACCCAGTACTTTTTGAATATATCCTTTTGGCTTGTTATAAAAGTTTTCAGTCATGTTTTTGAGATTGGATCTATACTTATCCAACATTTCTTGTTGAGATTGAAGTAATACTTCTTTGATTAAGAGCTTCTTGAGTTTCTGAAGGCCCTTGATTAATAGATTGTTGTGGCTGTTTGCTGCCATATACAAGATGCGTAGTTCTTGATTGAGAGGTGGTGGCATTCAGGAATTTTTGAGTTTGATCATGGCTCTGTTGATTTCTCTTGTTTGTTTTTTTAACTTCTTTTCTGCACATGTGCGATGGTCCTTTGGGGCTGGGTTTATCTTGGTTCTTGTGATATACTTGTTTAAGGTATTATTACAAATATTGCTGAAGTTTTCCCAGTTAGGTGCCAGGAGAAGGTTGGATCAAGAGTCTAGTTCTTTTGTGAATTCTATGATATTTTCTTTAGAAGTTTTTTCAATGTTATATTTGAAGGTAGGTTTGATTTTTTGAAACTTAAAGTAATCAAGCTTAACCGAAACTGTACGATGATCAGTGGGGATAGTGTTACAGTCTTCTACTTCATACCAAATAATCTTGGCGGCAAGGTTTCTG
>CAJVPV010003959.1:0-10570 GCA_910591835.1 Acaulospora morrowiae | reverse complement strand
CAAAGAAAACTAAGAAATATTAATGATATAATACTTAATGCTTTAAAGGCGCATATAAAATTCATACCTTGAAAATACAGTAGGCGTTATAAATATCCGGAATTTTTTGCGGTAAGTAAAAAAATTTTTTTTGATTATTATTAATCATTTAAACTTCATATGTACATAATTAAATATGATTACTAATAAAAAAAATTTTTTTTAATTGTCTAACTTTCTCCCCTCTCGATTAATCACCTCTAAAACACGATCTTCCATACATGTCGCTAATCTAAGAAATAGGTCTTTTTTTAAATCCTCCCACGACTGACAAATAATACGTTGAAAAATATTCTTAGAAAGTTTTTTTTTTTTTACTAGACGTAAGTTCGACTCTCTTTCGACCTTTCCTTTAATTATTGCCTATAAATTCTCAATTGGATTGAGGTCTGGCGAATATGCAGGCCAATCGAGAACTCGGATACTTTGATCTTCGAGGAGACGACACATCTTAATTGAATTATGCACAGAAGAGTTATCCTGTTGAAAAAAAAACCTCCGACAATCTAGCCTAGAAAGTTTAGAAAAAAGATTAGTTTTGAGAATTTCTTGGTATTTATCTGAATTGAAATTTTCTGTAAATAAAACTAGCGCGATAGGGCCTCGCGCTGAAAATGCACCCCATGCATGAACTTTATAGGAGTGTTTTACCATACTACGATGTGGTCGTGACTCCCCACGGTGGTACCTTACTAACTGAGTGTTCCGAAACATTTGTAAAATAGTCTCGTCGGAAAAAATCGTGTGATGCCAGTCGTGGTGGACATGAGCTTGGGCCCATTCAAAGCAGGCGATGACATGATAAGGTTGAAGAAGAGGGACAAAAAGTGGCCGACAAACGGCAAACTGGAGGGTTTTTTTTAAGACATGTTGAATGGTACGAACAGAAACTTTTAGGTGGGGGTTTTTGTGAGTAAGTCTTTCAACCATTTCAGCTGCAGTAGCAGCTTTATTGGTCTGTACTATCCAGTCAAGGTGACGAAGTTGTGGGGTGCAAGAATTGGGGGTCTTCCAGGTATGGGGAGTGGTGTAACGAAAGATCTTTTCTTGATTCGATTGACTAAGTCATAAACTGTAAACTTTGGATAACCTGTTATACGAATTATTTCTGCAGGTTTCTGGACGTTATTCGCCCAAAGCTGACTTACAACCATTCTTTGCGTTTCGAATTTCGATAAAGGTGACATTTATGTCGATTTTTTTACTAATAGATAAAAAAAAAACTTTTTTTATAAAAAAAAATATATAAACAAATTTTAATTTAATAAAAAATTTGTTTTATATATATATTTGTATTATACAATAACGCGCAATAAGACTTTTCGCGTGTCAGATCAAAATTCCGGATATTTATAATGCCTACTGTAAGTCTATATTTTTGCAAAATGTTTTTTATATCTGAATTTTTAGCTTTATTTATTATTAATATATATAACAGAAATTTGATCCTCAGAATTAAAGACTTACCTTTATTTGGTGCCAAAATCCAAGCGTTTGAATTATCATTACGCGAAGAGTGAGCAGTTTTAGCAATAGACTCACCGGTGACGAGATAGGAACGTTTTTACCCTGACAAATTGCACGAACGATGATTGTATTAGTTGTATGGAAAATAGGAGAGAGAAAATTCTGTATTAGTCAAGAGTAGTAAATTCAGAGATTGTTGAGAAATCAAAACGTTACCTTCTTTAGGATGATCATACAAAACCCATGACAAGCCCATGATACTGTGATCAATTGACATTGAATATGATGCAACAGATAATGAGAAAATTGATCCTCTTACCTTCTCACAATGAAATATTCCAAAAAAATTGGTAAACATTCAAACGGACCGAAAACGGAAAACAAAAGTGAAAAGAAAGAGGATCCAAAAATCCAGAATTCAAAGATTTGAAGGCAGAATAGAGGAAGACCCACAACTATGGATAAAACTCTATAACGAAGCCACTAAACAAAACAACTGGACAGTAGGTAAGTATCTAGATAGAGTCACATTGGATTGGTATAAGAAGAACTGAGACTATTTTATCTGATGTAACAACAAATACGATTGTGAAAATAGTTTCGTGTCAACATTCGTGCAAAACTTTAAGATGCTCGAGCAAAGGCACAAGTAGGAAGAAGATTTAGAGAACATAAAACAAGAAAGAAATGAAAAAATTATTGAGTATGCTCGTAGGTTTGTGAGGCTACTCGAGAAGGTCGATCCTAAGGGCAACCATCATAAAGAAACGGCTGAATATATGCTTACACTTGGATTATGGGAAGACCTATTAGCCATGTCTGTCGTAATAAGTGCAACCAATCTAGTGGAAGTACTCAAGATAGCAATAGAGGCCAGGGTCAATGTTAAAAGGAGATTAAATAAGGAAAGAAGAATAAGAAGTTACATCTGAGAATTGAATCGGCAGGCATGCAAAAGGAAAAATAGTCATAATGTGCCTATTTCTCACGTTAATCTTAAATTAAGGACACTGCAATAAAGATTGCTTGGTAAAGAATAATGTAATCAGAAAGCCTAGCACTAGTTGGAAAGAAAATCCTTATAACGATGATGATGATACTCTATCAAATCGTATTATTGTTACGACCCAATGGGAATATCTGAGTCAAAGGAAAGCCCAACCTAAGAAATAAATAAAAATTGTTAGCATCTGTGGGAAGAAGACACCGATCTCAGATGATAAAACCAAAAGGGTACAGACTTATGAGATTGGCAGTAAGAGATTTTATACGAACAACGAGAAACAAGTCAGGGAATGAAAGTTTGGGTAAAAAAGGAAAGACGAATGATTATGAAGAGAAATGGCTAATATCCTTCGAAGAAGATGAAGATGTAACAGGAAAAATGAGTAGTGATTCCAACTTTAATGAAGAAGTATGACCAGAGATCTCAGGCCTTGCAGCGTATTCCTTCCAATTTGAAAAAATATTGATGATGGCCAAAGTAGGATCAGTTAAGGCCAACGAAACTGAGGAGAAAGGTATGGATAAATTAAAGGAATGTTGTGGGCCAATAAAAATGATTATAAAAGATCAAAACATTGCATAGATGGAAAAACTGCTGGCAACAAGAGCCAAGAAGAAATTGTGTTATGGATGTTTCCAGCAAGTTTGCCATTAAATATTTATATATAGTCTTCATGTAACGTTGGATTTTAAACTCTTGAGGCATGTCATGATTTGGCTGACCTTGTTTCACTTCCTAACTTTACATCTCATGTCCTATACTCAAACTATACTATCGCTAGAACTTCCTCAATCCTTCTGGTCAAACTCTAGTTCGTATAGTCACGTAAGCAAGTTAATAGCATTTAATTAGACAGTTAAAATAAAGACACAATTTAAGAGATTATTCTCAAGAGTAGTTTATTTATTATTAAAATGCTATAAGCTAAAAATCTTCTGCTATAGAACTTCAAATGTATTTATATATGCACTTATATTTACATGTTTACATATTTTTATTTTTCTATACTATTCTAGAAATTCGCTTTCATAGCTATTTCCACTTGATTTTCTCACCTTAATTTTCTCACAATACGTAACAACAGGACGCATTGCACGCCTGTGCTAAATTTGCTGATAACAAAGGATAGGAAGGAAGATTCCAGAATTAAATGGTACTCCGATGATTCAGACTATACATGTTGCTGAAATTTGTAGATCCTTGATGCAATTGACGCAATTATTTGATGCAATTAATTGAGTCACTATTAAAACATATAAATAATTGAGTCATGACACAATTATTTTTGAGGATTTTGGAAATTGAGTCAACAGCAAAATAATTTATGTCACATGTATAATTCAGACCCCACAGAACAATTAGAAAACTGTTGACACTGCTCGAAGAAGATCAACCAGAGACTGAACAAGTCAAAGAGATTAGAACAGAAAAAAGACCCAAAGAGCGATTTGAACAAAAGAAGGTGTTAGTAAAGGGACAAGATGTGGTATCAATAAAAATATTGTCAGAGTAATACAAGAAGGATTGTATCAAAGAGAAAAAAGCTTCTGGAAGAATGATTCAAAGGTTAGGGTATTCTGAGATGGTGTGACATTTTGTCAACACTAAAGGTGATATATCGATAAATCAAAGTTTGAGAAGAAAACTGTATTTGTTATTACCTGGAGAGTGTATGCGCCTAGCAATGAGATGCTTAGGCAACACACTGTTCTAAAATAATGGCAATAAGTTATGGATGTGTTTATATAAGAGTTTAAGGGGAAGCTTGTGATAATATATTCAGGTGTTTTTGCAAAAATAGTACTTTGCATAATGATAATGATTTATAAGATGGTTTAAAAAGAGAATCCAGGACTACTGATCAAGCATGAAAATACGATCGAGAGTACCATCTTGAAATCTAAGTGTGCAGTGATGATGCGATACACCTTGAATCGCAGTAGAGATATCCTGAATGATCTGAAACCATACCCACCACAAGGGAATTAAACAACAGAATAGTGATATTAACAACCAAGTTGGAACATCCGCTCACATTGTTATTAGACTTAGCAACCTACCTGTACAAGACCATGAAAATTTTGGATCAAATACCATTGCTATAACATTTAAATTGAATGATATTATTTAAACTCAAATATAATTGTATAATGTAAAAATATTATTCTACTATTATAATGATATTTGTTTTTTATTTTTTTCAATATGAATAACCTAAATAAAAAAAAATTAAATATAATTCTTAAAGATTCTTGCAATATAATATAACAATAAATTCAATATATTTGAAAAAATAACCAATACATAATTATCTAAATGCTATTAATGCTAAATTATTCAATATTTTCAATCATTTCATTGATGTCAAAATTTGAATCGCTATGATTAATTCCATAATCTTCCTCATCACATTCAGATATAATATTATCTGATAATATTGTAAATTGCAAATCAATACTCTCGGCTATATCTAATTGACTGTTGTTTTCTTCTGCTAAATCAACTATTTCATTAAAGTTATAATCATTGTTAATATCAATGATTTCTTCTGATCTACCTTTTTAATCAAAAAAATCATTATCATTTATCATTTATGAAATAATTTGATTAAAAGTTTCATCAAGTTCTTTGGTAGTTATTTCTTCATTAACATATTTTAGCTCAGTTTTTGCATTCATAACAAGATATGAATATATTTGTGCCATAGACTGTAATCGCTGAATATTAATTCTAATATAAAATTAAAAAAAATATTAATATTTATTTTTTAAAAAAAAAAATAATTAATTATTAAAATTTATACTTTGTTCTTCATTTATTGAGATACCATCCCAATACTGAAAATACTCTTTCACATGCTGCATTATGTGAAATAATTGCATATAGTTTTAAAGTCAATTTACAAATATGATCTTTACCTTTTTTAAGTTCTATAGATGTCCACCAATTCATAAGCGTATAAGTACCTTCTACAAACAGATCATCAAAAGGATTTTTATTATTTCGATATAAGCCCAATTGTGCCAATAATAAATCAGAACTTAATTTTTCACTGCCTTGATTTTTCCAAAGAATAAATGCAGTTTTTGATATATTTTTAAAAATTTTGTATTGAAAACAAGATCCTAAAAAATAAATCAAAAAATTATTATTAAATAAAAATTTAAAAAAATAATTTAAATAATTACCTCTATATTTCAGATGTAAAAAAAATACCAATAAATAAATATCTATATCAAATTCTTTCCATCATTTATTAAATATTGCAATACATAATTTTTGTAAATTTGTATTTTGAATAGATGAAATTTCAGAAATTGCTCGTGCCATCTTAATAAGTTCCAAAAAACAATCTGCTAATGTAGTAGTATTAAACTCAAGATCTTTGATTGCACGTTTTGCTGGAGTTAAAAGTAATTTTAGCTGTTCAACATCAAGCCAAAATTGTCGATTTTGAATAATTGCTTTTGTAATATGTGCATTAATAAAAATATCTGGTTGTTCTTCAAGTATCTTTAAATAGACATATAAAATTAATAAACTTAAAATTTAAATATAATAAAAATTATAACTTACGAATTTTATATTTGTTTCAAGACATAAAATCAATTCACAAGTATCCTAAGCAGTACTCCAATGTGTTTTTGTAGAAGATTTTAAATTTCCACCAAATACTAATGAATTAATAATTTCATCTCGTAGTGCAGCTCCTGTATAATGTGCATTATGAAAAAATGAGACAATATTTTGACATTTACTTAATATATCTTTTGTCCATTGCAATGATGTTATATCTTTAATAATTAAGTTAATATGATATGCGATACATCGTACTGCCATAATATGTTTATGAACAGTTATAATATATCGCTTTGCTGCCATCATTGCACTTTCTGTATCTGATACAATTGCTATAATTTTTTCTTTGCCAATACTATCGATAATCTTTAACATTTGCTCTTGATTAAATGCTGCTGTATGCTGATTGTGTGAAAAATCACTAAGAGAATATATATATTGATGCCGATATGGTATAATTAATACAAAAGTATAAATAGATTGACCAAGAGGACTTGTCCAAGAATCAACACCTTTTAATTAAAAATTATTAATTTTATATAAAAAATTAAATAGTTTAATTATTAAATTTACTTACACAAAGTTAAATTTTTTGCATGTTGTATTTTTTCTTCAATCTTTAAAGTAATATTTGCAATTTCAGTATCCAAAAGATGGTTTGATATTGTAGTATGCTTTGGTGGCTTGTAATTATAGCATAAACTTTTGGTAAAATCATGAAAATAAGGAGAATCAACAATCAAAAAAGGAATTCCACAACAAATAAAAAATCGAACTAATGCTTGATTTGCTTGTAAAATTCTTGTTATATCTATTTGATCATTATTAAAATAAGAATTTGATTCAATTATGTTTTTTTTTCATTTTTTATACACAGATTCTAAATTATCAGAACTTATTAATTGTGCATATTTTAATTTAATTTCATGAGTAACACCAGAACATTTTAAAGCCAAATGTGCTTTTAACTCATAAGGTTTGCCTCGTTTTCATATTTTAAAACAAAATCGGCATCATGCTGATAAATGGAAATTATTTAAAATTTCTGGTGCATCAAAGTATTCCCATATTAAATCTCATGGTTTTCCTTTTTTTGTTTCTATAGAAGTTTCAGTATTTTCGTTACTAGCAATTTCTTGAATAGTTGATTTAGTAATAGAAGTCATTTTTTTTAAAAAAATTTTTTTGATTAAAGTTTATTTTATAGTTATATTTGGTATATGGGATTTGGGATAACGTAAAAAGGATGTAATAGGGATTTTTAGAATGATTAAGTCTATATGTCATAATTCATTAGGGATTATCCCTTATTTAATATCCCAGAATATGGGTGGCAAGTATACTTAGTACTCGTGGATCAAACAATGAATTCAAAGGCTTATGTAAACGTTTTAGTTACTAATTTTATATCTTGGGTTTGTAATAGTCCAGGCACCATATTTTAACAAGACAGTGCCAGTTGTTACACCACTCAATATACAGCTTGGTGGCTCGAATCACATGCAATTCAAGTCTTGAATTGGATTGCTTAAAGTCCTGACCTCAATCCAATTGAGAATTTGTGGGACCATTTGGATTGTTAGATCTGAAAAAAAAACCTTTATCCATATCTAGACAAGAATTTATTTGTATTATACAAGAGAAATGGAAAAAAATAAGTATTGAAATGGTATGGCACATAATTTTAAGCTTGCCTTAACATGTCAAAGCAATTATTAAGACTAAAAGTAAAAATATAAAATATTAATATATTATATTTTGAATCATGCGAAAATAAATTATAATCACTATAGTTTATTTTTTTGCTGACTGTATATAAATTAATGAAAGTTAAATAAAATTAAAAAAAAAAAAAATGTTTGTTCATTGACTCACATAAAAATCCTGGTAATTTACCATAGGGGTGTGTATACAATGTGACATATCTTCAAGAGTCAGAATAGCATCATATATGTATTTTACAATTGTCTGGAAATGTATTTCAGACTTATAGATTATCAGGGTGAATTAGATATCTTCTAAAGCATCTGAGTTGCCAGATACAGTATAGGTCCTATAATATAGTTACAGGTTAAGATTGTTATAATAAGTTCTATTCAATTGTTTTTATCTGAAATTAAACTGATAAAATATCAACTACTGCATTATAAATCCATAAGTAAGAATCATAATGGTTTAGTTTAATTTAGTTTTAATTAAAACTAATAGTTTTTGAATTGAATTAGTTTATAAAAAATTAAAATTGACAATTTTTAGATTGGATTGGTTTAAAAAAAATAAATCAAATAAGTTTCAGTTTTAATTAAAACTAAATTAAACTAAATCATCATAATTTTTACTTATGAATTTATAGTGCAGTAATTAATACTCTATTAGTTTAATTCCAGATAAAGACAATTGAATAGAACTTATTATAACAATATTGACCTGTAACTGTATCATGGGTAAGAATCCTAACAATTTGATTTAATTTGATTCTCGATTCTCAAATTCATAGTAAATTTAATATGTGAATTATAACTTACCATTATTTTTAATAATATTTTGAACCTCATATGAGTTTATACAAGTCTGTTTGATTTCAATTTTTAGAACTATAGTCATGGAACCTATACTGTGCCTGGCAATTTAAATGCTCCAGAAGATAAAAATGGGTCTTTAAATTAAAGGCAAGAACATAATTCAAATGTTTTTTATTATTAAAAAAGTTTTTTTTTAAATATAAGATTAAAAAAAAACTACCTACAAAGGTTTTTTGCAATTTAGACCATTTGATTCAAGTGTTTTTTGAATCATGTCTTTATTAAAGTAATGAATAAATAATTATGTCTTTATTAAAGTAATGAATAAATAATTATGTCTTTATTAAAGTAATGAATAAATAATTATGTCCCTTCAAAAAGAACATAATTGACCTGTAAAATTTTATATGTTAAATAGTTTAGAGACCTATCCTTACTAGAATGTATTTGATCTATTTTGATAATCTACAAGTTTAAGACATATTTCCAAACAATTGTCAGATGCATATATAATGCTATTCTGACTCTTAAAGATATGTTACATTGTATAAATTATTTGCTGTTAACTCAATTCCCAAAATTTTCAAAAATAATTGCATTATTATCAGGAAATTTTTGAGCAAAGATCTTCAAAGATCTTTGGGTATAGACCTCTGGGAAACCTCTATTGTCATTAAAAAACTTTAGAATGAAAATTAATATATTAAACCCCAGAGATTTTTTATTTAATTTAATAATAATAAACTTTTTTTTTTTAATGTTAAAGTGAGGTATTACTTATGATTTTTATTAATAAAGCAAAAGTTTAACTTGTTACATAATTAATATTAAGATATAAGTTATATTGCTATGGATATTAATCTACTACCTATTAAACAAATACATATATCATTTGAAAAATCCTTGAGCAGGGAAAACTTGAAGAACTATTTGTTGTAAAAAATAAAAAATAAAAAAAACATTTGGAGCAAGGTCACCAGCATTGTAAAATATTTAAGTAGAAAGAAAAAGAAAGAGAAAGTATTGAAGCTTTTGTTAAATGTGATTCCTGAATGCAATTAGTTGTTTCAGTCGGATGTCAGTACCGTACAAGTCATATATAACTTGATGGATTTGATCATGTGAAATTTTATAATGTTGTTGTTGTTATGTGATATTGTTATATTCTGATATAAATAATAGGATAACTGGAATATATTCCAAATGTCTATTATATTGTTCTGGTGAATTGTTATATATTGTGATTATCAAAATCCACGCAGGACACTGATCACGTGCTCTTCC
The DNA here is from genome assembly GCA_910591835.1 of Acaulospora morrowiae. Classification (NCBI taxonomy): domain Eukaryota; kingdom Fungi; phylum Glomeromycota; class Glomeromycetes; order Diversisporales; family Acaulosporaceae; genus Acaulospora; species Acaulospora morrowiae. Next base: position 673 of record CAJVPV010003959.1, on the reverse strand, counting down.
AATCCAATAAGTTGTAATATTGTTTTGGTGTATAGAGGTAATATGAAATATGATTGGTGTTTTGTGTGTTATAGATCATTTAATGAGGTAAGCTAGTTGCGGTTTTTGTGTTAAAATTTATGAACGAGGACTGATAACTAGCCAGAAGATTATGTGAAATTTTGCACTAGTTACCATCAGCAGAAAACAAAAAAAACTCTAAAAAAAATAAAATGCTGTCTCTTGTGAGTGTGATTGTTTTTGAGTTAGAAATGAGAGATGTGTTTGTTTTGTAACAGTTGTATATAGAGATTACCTTTACATAGAAAATTTTCTTTTTATTCATCTTCTCTGTTCCAAGTTATTGCCCAGTGCCATTACCAGTCACTAGATCTTTTAGTATAGGCTCCATTGCTGAAAATTCCAGGGGCCAATCTTATTCTTGAAATCTCTACTGCTCTAAATTAATCCTCTGGTCTATGTCCTCTCCCAAAAAGACATATTCCACTAGACAAAGTTCTTTGGAAAAAAGAAGCTTCCTAAAAAGGCAATTTTCTACGAATGGAGTTGCTATGGGTAAGGATATACATGTTGCTGAAATTTGTAGATTCTTGACGCAATTGATGCAATTATTTGACGCAATTAATTGAGTCACTATTAAAACATATAAATAATTAAGTCATGACACAATTAT